>APFE030569799.1:0-17187 GCA_000404065.3 Pinus taeda
TTATTGTTGATCTGGTTATTACAACTGACTGTATAATTTACATGTACTTGATGATCATTTGATGTATATGGATCCAGTTTGAAAATTTATGAAAAGTGGTCCTTGAAAAGAAGTAGGGGGTTGTAGCTCCCTTTCAGGAGATACTGGAAAATGAGAGAGAGTTGTAGCTCTCAGCAGGTTGCAGCCTGCGTACTGGTAAAGGACTGCACCAGTACAAGACCATTGTAAAAGGAGTTACTAATTTGAAAGAAGATAGAGACATATTGCAGCAGGTGGTTTTCACCCACATTGGGTTTCCACCTTATATCTGGTGTTCTTTGATGTGACTCTGTTTTTGTTGTTCTTGCTCATTATTTTATGGTACTGATATGCAAAAATAATTCAAAGTGTAAATAAGGAATATTTGTTAAAAGAACTAGGTAATACTGATTCACCCCCCCTCTCAGTATTATTTTCAACATCCTATTCTTTAGATATACTGTAGTATTAATCGCTTCAGCCCAAAAACCGTTAGAAAGATTCTTACCTTTTAACATACTGCGAAAACACTCCACAAGGGTTCTGTTCTTCCTCTCTACAACCCTGTTTTGTTGAAAACTGTTGTTGTATCCCATTATCTTTGCAATATTTGAGTACACAAGCTTTCTTGTACTCTCCCCCTTTGATCCGAGCAGAGAATCGTGATGCTTTTAACTGTCTGTTTTTCAACCATACTTCTGAGCTCCTTGAAGTATTCAAAAGTTTTGCTCTTGTTCCTAAGGAAATACACCCAAGTAAATCTAGTACATTCATCAATAAATAGTAAAACATACTATGCACCACCTAACGATCTTGTCTGCATAGGCCCACATAAATCTATGTGTACCAACTCGAGTAATCTATTCTTTCTATCAGGATTCATAGGAAATTTATCTCTATGCAACTTTCCTAGTGCACATGCATCACAATCAACATGAGAAGATTTTAAAACAGGAAGACCTTCGACCATACCTTTTTTCTGTAAAGCAGCAGATCATTGAAGTTAATATGGCTGAACCTCTGGTACCATAAGTCCACTGTTGTCATGGCAGATGATGCCAATGCCTAATGTGGTGTTCTTTTGACATTTAGCTTGTATAATCCTCCCACATGAATACCCAATGCAATATGCTTCATACGACCCAACAGGGCTTTAATGACACAATATGATTTATAAAAATCTACCTTGAGATTTTGATCGCCAGACTATAACTTTGGATTTTGACATCTGTGATCTGATGTTGCTCTCATGATTTCCCTCCAAACGTGTTGGTTAAATTTTTGCCTCCACTCAAGGTTACAGGCTTCCTCATCCTTGTAGCTATGATACCATGTCAAAGAAATATGAATCAACTTTATTAATAAACTGAGCAACTTACAGGTGTGGAACACCACCTGTAAGATTTCCACTATAGAACACGCTCTTCCTTTCATTCATTACATGAGGAATATATATAATAAGCACACATTTAGGGAAGTTGAATAGAATCCTATAAAACAGGAACAAAATCCTAATCTAGAGTTCTATTTGAACTATTTCTACATTAATCTCAACACAAGGATTATTTCAGAAACCTCCCATCAAGTGTCAGTTTCCCTAGATTTGTGGCATGCGTGTCACAACCTCGATGTTACCAAAACTCATCAACTAGATATCGCAGAGCTCATTCCTCACATCAACCTTGTAGCTCTAACATCCCACATCAAATCTAGGAGTTGTCGACACACTTAGCTAAGCTATTTTGGGGTAAGCTTGCTTTCCATGACTTGTGTTGCATTTCTGGCACTTTTTGTGTTTTTCTTCGTATGGACATTGTCTATTTGATTTTAGTGAATGATTGTTGTCATTTTGAAACATACTAGCTTGTACTAGCACCGTTCCATTTTTAGTTGCTATCTCACTGTTGTCGCATGCATGAGACTGTTTTGCATGAATGGTCACCGATTCGGAAACTCGCTTCACCCACATGCATGTTTATATGTTTATTGAATCTTTCATTCGATGTTTGCATGAACGGTCAATCACTTATGCTTTCACTCAGTGTTTCCATGCATTCACTTCTACATTTTCTTTCAGTTGCTCATCAGCAAGTCTGGGCAGCCTTGGCCTGAACTCTGCCTCACCAAGATATCATTACGCAATCTTGAGAGGGAAGGCTTTATCTTCCTCTCAGAAAATGTGCATTTCTGCCCAATGACTCTCCTCTATGACTATTTTTTGCATTTCTGAGGGACAGTGACTGCTGGTCCGGAAAATTGCACAATGCGGTCACTAAGCCTGCAGCCATTTCCAGCTGAGATTGCGCATTGCACAATTCCAATAGTGAGTAGCCAGAATGGACTATGCATTGCATAGTTTGACTAGTAATTTAGTCTCCCAGTAGCCCAAACTATGCCTTGTGCAGTCTTGGCAGTCAGTCTCCCGACCTCCTGGCTGAAATTGCGCAACCTTCCTGATCAGTCACACAAGTATGTTGCAAATCAGTGCTCAAGTCAATTTTGGTTTTCAACCAACAAATTACTTGATATGAGTGTTGCCATGTTTCCAGGTATTGCAGGGGTTCATCTGCCTCTCAGAAATACAGGTATATTGGTTTCCAAGAGAGCAGATTCGAAGACACCGTTCAGAGAACACAAGGAGATGCAATCAATCGAATGTCTACGAGTTTTCCTACTCACGAAGATATCAAGTTTTTCATAGATAAGGACATCAAGATACGACAACAACGGCATCAAATTAAGCAGCATCATGAACAACAGCTGAAGGTAGCATAACGAATGCACTGAATGCACCGAATGCAACAAATGCAACAAATTCACCGAATATAACAAAGGCACCGAATGAAACAAATGTAGCAAATGCAACGAACACAACAAATGTAGCAAACATAATGAATGCAATGAATGTAGTGAATGCAACAAACACAATGAATGCAACAAACATAATGAATGGAACAAATGAAATGAATGAAACAAATGGAACGAATGCAAGAGGAAGGTTGTTAACAACACAGAGGCAGAACAAATTTGCAAGCTCAAGCAGATCCACTGATGATGAAAGCAACTTTGAAGACTCATGCTATGAGGTGACGACGCGACATGAAGATTGCGTGAAGACAAAGAATGGTACAAAGAAGGAGTTGCATGTATTGAAGAAGCAACTCAAGGAAGAACATGAAGCTACATAGATAGACGAATGAGTTGCAATAGGAATAGGAACAAAAGTGGGCACAACATGCACTCACGGATGGAACTGAGTCCATACAAGTTTTAGATCTATTCGAGCAGCTAGCAGGGAGCATACATGGTGAGTAGTGTTGTTGATTACATGCAAGGGATTCAACAACATGCATGTCATTGTGCACGCACATGCGATCCAACCCGTTCATCACACTCACCAAGGCAAAGACAAGAAGCAAGTCCAACGAGGGCTAGACATGTACTTCAGCAATTTGATGTGCATGACCACCAGCACACACTTGTGTAGGTTTTAACCCCGTACAGAAATTACCTGCATACGAATTCTAAATCACAGGAAAAATAAAAATGCGAGAGCATAACACATAAAACACATATACACAGAGATTTCCCACTGGATCTCAAAACCGAGCTTGATTTTTCATTATGTTCCTTTCAATGTTACAATACATATTTATACATGCCGAAGCATCCAATACCATGGACCGAAAAACCATCACGTCCAATACCATGGACCAAAAAAAAACAATCGATCCAATACCATGGACCGAAAGCCATCGCGTCCAAAACATGTGCGAAAATCATGCACAAAACCATAGGTGGGTCCGCCCAACCTAACATAGGGTCCAAAACCAAAATTTTCCGGGGCGCTGCCCCGGACCCCATAAAGTGGGGTTACGGGTACCCCTCAAACCCCCCTGTTAACTATGTGGAAAGAATATAACACAACCCAACAACAAAGGTTTCCCTTGAAGCCAAAACAACGCTGATAAAAATTGTAGGTTTTAACTTCATACATAAATTACCTACATGCGAATTCTAAAAAATAGAAAATAAACAATGTGAGAGAATAACACATAAAACACATATACACAAAGCTTTTCCCCTAGATCCGAAAATCGGGACTACCAGATTGATTTTTCATTATGTTCCTTTCAATGTTACAATACATATCTATAGATTTCGAAGCATCCAATACCATGGACCGAAAACCATCGCATCCAAAACCATGGACCGAAAACCGTCACGTCCAAAACCATGGATCAAAAACCATTGTGTCCAAAATCATGTGTGAAACCATGCACAAAACCATAGGTAGGTCCGCCCAACCTAATAGAGGGTCCAAAAAAAATTCCCTGGAGCGCTGCACTGGACCCCCTACAAGGGGGCTACCCATCCCCCTCAAACCCCCTAAACAGGGGGGGCTACCACCCCCTCTATGATCCCCCGACTCTGCAATCAATGCAATGAAGGGAGGTGCTCCACCCCCCCATAAACTGCGCAGGCTAGTTGTGGAAAGAATATAACACAAGACAACACAAAATATGATCCCTGTGAATGTCTTCTATCTTTTTGAGAATTAGCTAGACCTATATTATCTACGCTTGATACTAGAGTGTTTTATATCATTGCCCACACTTAATCAACATTAGATTTAACTACATCATTTTCAATCTTTGAAGTAGGGGATAAACTACTTCTCTGAACTAATTCATGAAAGAGAAGTGACCTATTATTGGGTGTGGGTTGTAAAATTGCATCAGTCCAATATTTGACCCCAAATCTATCAAGAAAAGAGCTAGGTGAAAACTATTCAAAGCCTCTTTCTGGCGCAGACCAATTTTCATGTAAAGTGCGTACACACTCTTGAAGTATGCACTAACCTGAGAGAGTTCTTTCCCATACACTGGATACTTCAGATGTAGACCTAGATATTTTAGTCTACCTAAGTGAAGCCCTTTCTATATCTGGAAAACTAGGAGATGGATTTGGAGTGCTTCGTCACAAAATCCTTTTGCGATTTGTTCTTACATGAGTTGGCCTAGACTCTATGAGAGAAGCAGAAGAATA
Source organism: Pinus taeda (assembly GCA_000404065.3). Taxonomy (NCBI): domain Eukaryota; kingdom Viridiplantae; phylum Streptophyta; class Pinopsida; order Pinales; family Pinaceae; genus Pinus; species Pinus taeda. The sequence goes on from APFE030569799.1 coordinate 5,068, forward strand.
AGAAGAAGGTGGTGATAAATTAAGAACTAAGTTCATTCTTTCTACAACCATAGAAACTAGAGCATCTTCCACAAATCCCCTGATACCTAAGCCTTCAACCCTATTGTCAAATTCAAGCACAAAATCCTCAACATCTTCATCATGTGTGCTTGACTATTGAGGCATAGATGTTTGAGAGCCTTGAAAATACCAATCTCCTTTAGGGATATCCCTTCCAAGGCCAACACAATATGTATGATATGTTGAATTACAATGATCACACAATAATAAAAGATCATCATCACCAGCCTCATTACAATCTAGGAAAGCTATATTCTCATAGGGATCAAGAAATCTGATCACTTCTTCTTCTAAAGGTTGATATATCTACCAAACAAAACCAAATCATATAAGCAAATCTTCCTTAAAATTCAAAACCAACTTCTTAAACTTAAAACCTACCTATGCAAATAAATAATCGTGCTTTGTAGGAAAGATAATAAGATAAATCCAAGGAAATATCTTTAAGAAATCCAACAAGGTGCTGCAACTGGAAACTAATATCACCAAATTGTAAATCACCAACAAACACAAGGATTGATAGAAGAAAAGGATGAAATAAAATGAACTACACCCAGAGGCACTCCAATGTAAGTGTGTTTAAACATGAAACTATAAATTTTAAGAACCCTAATAAATAATGATTACTCCTACATATAGAACATAAAATACTATAAACAATTATTTACAGACTAGATTCCAACATTCAAACAAGGGCATAAACATGTTGTCAAATGGAAAAGTTGAAAGTAGTTAATAACATCAGGAATTTTTTGCAAATTGAATTCCTATCATTCAAATCAATCCGACTACTATTCAAATCTCAGGGTTGGATCCAATTCTCCATTGAATATTATATCTAGATACAGTGTTGAGAAAATGATCTCTGACATTGAATTTAACAGTCACAAGTCCCATTTTTTGTATGTTAATGACTGCCCAATTTATGATACAGTGGAAAAGGTGGAATAGGAGAAACATATTAAGTTTTGAGTAACATTCTCTCACTCCATTGATGATTGCTTCTTTCTCTATTCAGGTAAGTACCATAATTTTTTCTCTTTTGATTTATACATACGTTATTGACGAACATTTCTTTCTATTGAAGAAATGTCTAGGAAAATGTTTGAAGAGGGCGCTCATGACTTTGGTAATTTTGGAAACCCATGTAATTTTTTACAAGAGTTACCTTCTAAATCAAGGTCCTACCTTTTAGCCACTCAAAGATATTTCAAGTTGAGGGAGTACTTCAACTCAAATATACAATTATTGTATTTATATTGGTTCTGATTTACTATAAAACAATGCTATGGAAGTTTCCATGTGATAGCTTACAAGTAATTCTTCTAACAATGACTTGTTATAATAATCCATATAAACATCTAAACATCTTGACATTATGTTGAAGTATTTTTCATATCTAGAATGGGTTGTCATAAAAGTGAACTTAAGTGGCAATAACTTAGAAGACACTTTAATATTGGCATGTGCCTTGAAGTTAAGTGATACAAGAATATACCCTACATGAAATAGCATATGGTAACAACAATGGCAGTATGTACCTAGTGATGGTTGTCCTACATCATCATCCTCATGAAAGTCACTTCAAGATGGTTTCACCCAACATTCTCCCACTTGTTGTTTTCTTTCCATAGGGGGCCACAGGAGAGCTTGGTCATTTTTCCAGCCCTGAAATGCCCATTATTTCTCTATACCAGGAGAACTTCTCAGAGCTCAAAAATTTTCTCAATTCATCTGTAGTATTCTTCAAAGTGTCCACATTTACTAGCAACACCCATTTGCCTTCTGTCATATCCCTCGCAAAGTGATATTGAACATCAATGTGCTTCGTATCTGAATGATAAGCAGGGTTCTTTACCAAGAAAATTGCACTTTGGAAGTCATAGTCTATTCTTGTAGCTCCCTATACTAACCCCATACTTGGACACAATCTCTGCAACCAAACTTCTTCCTTGCTTGCATGAGTGGTTGCCATGTATTATGCCTATGTAGTTGATAGTGCCACTGCAGATTATTTCTTACTCATCCAACTAACTGCACCTCCAAATAGGTTAAACAAATACGAACTTGTAGATCTTCTCTAATCCAAATCTCTAGCCCAGCCTGCATCAACAAAGCCATAGATATCCAAAACTCTATCCAATCTTGGTCTTCCTTGGTAGCCAAACCATAATCAATAGTGCCATGCAAATACTTGAAAACCTGCTTCACTGATGTCGAATGCTCCTTCCCTGGTTTTGTAATAAACCTGCTCAATACTCCCACTGCATGTTCAATGACTGGTCTAGTATAGACCAGGGCATACATCAAGCTACCAATTGTACTTGCATATGGAACACGGGACATATCCTCTTCCTCTTCTTGTGTCTTGGGACACTGTTTAGCAGATAAATTTATACCTATAGGAATAGGAACCTTCACTGGTTTACTATCCTACATATTAAAACTCAACAGTATTGTGGCAATATACCTCCTCTAGTTTAACCAAAGGTTCCTCTTTGCCCTATCTCTTTTAATTTCCATGCCCATAATATAGTTTGTAGCACCAAGATCTTTCATGTCGAATTTGGAGGACAATTGGGCCTTGAAATCCTAGATAATTTTTTTGTTAGTTCCAACCAACAACATATCATCCACATACAAGACCAGATAAATAACACGGTCACCAACTAATTTAAAATACACACAATGATTTGCTTTGCTTCTGGTGAAGCCAAGTCCCTATATAAATGTATCAAATTTCTGATATTAGATACTTGGTGACTATTTTAACCCATACAGAGAATTCTTTAACTTTCATACCAGTTCTTTCTTACCCTTCACCGCAAAGCCTTCAGTTTTCTTCATGTAGATCTCCTCTTTCAGATCCCCATCAAGAAATGTTGTCTTCACATCCATCTGTACTACGTCAAAATCAAAAGTAGTAGCAATTCTCGGCACCTAGGAATACAATTTTGCTACCAACCGAGCTTTTTATTTCTCCACCTTTCCTTCTGCATTTGTCTTCTTCCTGAACACCCATTTTTTGCTAATGTGTTTCCTTCCAGCCGACATCTCCAACAGATCCCAAGCCTCATTTTTGTGAAAATATGCCATTTCATCAACCATGGTCTCTTTCCACAGTTTCCCATCCTCTGAATCTATTGCTTCCTTCACAGTTCTGGGATCATCATCAGTAATAGATAAAGATAAATTTGAACAGAAAGCAGATGGACTATACCTTTCTGGCTGCATTGTTTCTTGAACTGATCTTCTTTCACTTGGAGTTTGTGGCTCTTCATCTTCTGATTCCTCCTCTGCTGTAGAGTCTGATTCTTCCTCCTTTAGCTCAAGCTCTATCTTCTCAGGTTCCTTTGGTTGGACTTCATGTTTAATAACATATTTCACCCCTTCGAACACCACATCTCAGTTGTACACAACCTTCCTTGTTGTTGGGTTCCAAAGATTATAACCCTTTAAACCATCCTTATACCCAATAAAGATGCACTTTTCAGATTTACTATCCAACTTGGTTTGTTTCTCCTTTGGAACATGTACATATGCATCATTCAAATACCGTCAGATGTGATAGAGAGGGTCTCTTACCATTCCATATCTCTTATGGAGTCTTATCCCCCAATGCTGATGAAGGTGATCTGCTGATTAGGTAACATGCTGTCTCCACTGCCTCTACCCAGAATTCATGTCCTAACCCGACACCACTGAACATGCTTCTTGCCCTCTCCATCAACGTCTTGTTCATTCTTTCTGCAACTCCATTTTGTTGAGGTGTATATGGAGTAGTCTTCTTTCGTGCTATACCACACTTCTTACACAATTCTTCAAATTCCTTACTGCAAAGCTCTCTACCGTTATCTGTACTCAGCACCTTTATCCTCTTCTCTGTCTGGTTTTCCACTAAAACCTGAAATTCTTTAAACCTATCAAAGACTTCAGATTTCTTCTTAAGGAAATATATCCATGTATTCCTTGAGAAGTCATCTATAAATGATACATAGTACACAGACTTACCTAGTGATGGAACCTTCACAGGTCCAAACACATCACTGTGCACAAGCTCTAATATATGTTTGGCCCTCTTACCACCAGAGGGGAAACTCACCTGTTTCTACTTCCCATATACACAATTTTCATAGAAATCAAAATCCAAAGAGCTATTACTCATACCTTCTACCATACCTTTACCATGAAGTATTTGAAGGCCCTTCTCTCCAATATGTCCAAGCCTTTGATACCACAACATGGTATTCTCTCCAGAGACCACTAGATTTTTTGCTCCACTTTCAGGGACCACAGAACTGTTGCACCCATCAATAATAGTGCTACCTTGTAGCTTGTATAGAGTTCCAATCTAAACTCCCCAAATCAATACCAGTGCTCCTTGAGCCATCTTGCAGGTATCCTTCTCAAACATTGTTTTTATACCCTCATCATCCAGCTTGTTTATAAAAATCAGATTTCTGGCTAATGGGGGAATATGCAGAACACCCAGAAGTGTTCTAACCCTTCCACTTGCAACTTCAGCTTTAATTTTCTGCGATAATTGATTCTAGCCTTCCTATCATCCCCTAAGAAGACATCACCATGATCATATTTCTCATACTCGCAGAACCACACTTTATGGGGAGTGAAGTGAAAGGATGCATCTGAGTCAATCACCCATGCCTCATGATCTACATGTGTACTTGAAGAAGCCAAGTACACATCCCTACCTTCATCTGAGGTGGTTTTCACCTCTACAGAAGGAGCATCATCAGATCCCTTTCCTTTATCAGGAGTGTTAGAGTTTACAATCCCTTTTGTAGTGCCCTTCGTTTCTGCACTTCCAGCACACCACCTTTACAGGTTTTCCTGGAGATTTAGATCTCCCTCTAGATTTAGATATCCCACTCGATGACTTATTTATGTTCCTATTCTGGGAACATCCTCATATAGACAAGGCATCAACATTCTAGCTCTCCATATTTTTCGGTCTTATCTCCTCCGTCAACAAGGATGAGACTATTTCATCAAACTGCAAGGTAGTTGCATTGCTACCTATTGCAATAACGAGACTATCCCATGAATCTGGTAGAGAACACAACAAACTAATTCACTCATCTTCATCTGAAATTTTGATATCAACAGATGATAATTGACTTACCACAGTATTAAACACATTCAGATGCTCTGTCACCGAGTTTCCATCTTTCATCCTTAGGTTATACAACTTTTTTTGCAGGATTGGTTTATTCACTAGAGACTTAGATTCGTACAAAGTCCCTAACTTTTCCCACAAATCCTTCATTGTAGCTTCACCTGATACATTTAGCAATAGTGAATCTGACACACACAATCGTATTGTGCTCTTTGGCTTCCAATCCATCTTCTTCCATTCTTCATCGGTCACCCTCATTGGTTTAGTACCTAGATCTACCATGATCCACTGATCTTTATCGACCAACAGATCCTCTATCTTGAGTTTCCACAACTCAAAACTCTGACCAATAAAGTTCTTGATCTATATCTTTCCACCACTCGCCATCTTCTTTCACCACCAAAATCGACCCCGTAGATCTCCCATTGAACAGGGTCTACCACAGGCATGAGTGGAACCCCCCAGCAACAAAGGCATCCCCTTGAAGCCAAAACAACTCTGATACCAAATGTGGGTTTTAACTCCATATAGAAATTACCTATATACAAATTCTAAAACACAAAAAATAAACAATGCGAGCGAATAACACATATACACAGAGATTTTCCCCTAGTTCCCAAAACTGGGACCACCAGCTTGATTTTTCATTATATTCCTTTCAATGTTACAGTACATATTTATACATGTTGAAGCATCCAATACCATGGACTGAAAACGATCACGTCCAAAACCATGGATCAAAAACCATAGCTAGGTTCACCCAACCTAATATAGGGTCCAAAATTTTTTTCCAAGGGGCATTGCCCCAGACACCCTAGAGGGGGGCTACCCGCCCCCCTCAAACCCCCTAGACAAGGGGGGGCTTCCGCCCCCCCTATGACCCCCCCACTGTGCAATCAACGCAATGTGAGTTAGTCATGGAAAGAATATAACACAACCCAACATCAAGCATATTACATCATAACACAGTGTATCTTTGTCTTGGCTCATATCATCTCGATGGTTCAACATATTAGTCTTATCATACATCTATTTTTGTGGCTTGTATAATCCATATATGGTCTTGCTTATATATATTTTTTCTTTACACATTGTCCCCCAGTTGGTATATTTATTAAAGACTAAAGACTATATACAATATATAATCTTATCATATATGGCATATGGAAAAATCCTTTGGTCCATTTAAGTCAGTATGATTTAATGAAACTATCCAAGGATGGTAGTCTCATAACAAATAATATATCAGGGCAACATTGTTACAAGTTCAATGATAGCATTTTTATTAACAATATGATAAGATTTTTGATGTCAGTTGTTGTTTTGTCAACATATGTTGTTCACAAACGAAGTTGTGAACAAGTATATACTCTAGATAACATGATATGTATATATGGGAACATGATATGATTTGAATTTCTGTTATGACTATGTATACATGATAGGTTGATGTCTGGATTAAATATGAGTGAAGAAGCCTCCCATTCAGAGGGAGAGATCCTAACACATTTTATTTTTTTGTGATGAATGATTATAAGTTCCATTATTGAAGAATAAACAATGAACATTTTATGGAATTGACCTAACAAGTATTTGCTGTTAGCACCTTTTTATCCCTTTCTTCACTAGTATCCACCACTTAGATGCATTTATACAACATCTAAATTGCATTAATTGATCAGGGGCTCATGTCCCAAGTGTTGTAAAATGCTCAAAAATGAAAGTGCTTGGAATTGGTTCCAACCTGAACGACCGGATAGAGCTCATCCTCCTGATTTTGGCGCCGCAAATGGTTCGAAAAACGGTCGTCGTATGTGAACATTACGTCAAAAACAAAATCGCCCAATAACCCTTAAATTTTGAATTTAAAAAACAAATTTAAAAGGAATATTCCACAGAATATTCCTGGGAATATTCCATGGAATATTCTTGGGAATATTCCATGGAATATTCCTTTGGGCGGGCCAATCAGAAGTTGCCATGTGGCAAGCTCGGAGGCCGCCACGTGGCCCAGCTGACGTCAGCAACATGTATGGCATTTCAAAATTTGGGTGTGGTGAGGTTCGATCTCATGATCTCCTATGCATCAACTCATCGCCTTACCATTAGGCTACATAGGTGGGCTTTGTTATATTGGTGGTGGCATGTATTTGAAAAGTTTAAATTCTCATGGGGTGGGAAATGAAAGGGGCCAACCCCTAAGGGCCAGCCCCCCATGCCAAATGACCAAGCCCCGAAACCGTAGGCTTAAGCCTACCCGCCAGCAAAGAAACCTTCGAGTTAGCTGTGGTCACATGCGCGATTATAGCCAGAAATGAAGGCAGAGTTGTGTGGAGCACTTGGAAGGTATGCTTTTGACAAGAAATCTAGTGGTTTTTCAATAATAATTCTAACCTTTTCTGCATTATGAGTTCAAAGAAGATAAAGGATTTTGATAAAATGTGCGAAAATAGACAAAGGAAGCTCAAGTGCTAATAATTGACATTTTTCTATGCAGGAAGACGTGGAAACAAGGGATTGTCGATCAAAAGCGAGAAGAAAAGGGAAAATAACTGCTGTCCCTCCAGCAGGGAACCAGATGTGGACAAGATCAAGCAAAATTAGAGCCGAATAAGCCCAGGGAAAGAATGCAGGATACCGAGTCAAAGAATGCAAGAAAGAAAGGAGAAGAATGGAACGATTAGCGAATCCCTCAGGATCTTTGATCCTGAGGGATCGCTGCTTTAACTTATCTTTGAATATCTAGATACCTCCGTCATTTCTATTATATAAAGGCACCATGCCATTGAGCGAGGGGGACAACTGTTTTTATAATTCTAAGTTTCAAGAACAAACTATGATCATTAAGTCTTGTTGAGACCTGATTTTGTTATACTTTTGTTGATGCAATTAATATAAAGACTTGGTGTTCATTTCGTCTTTGCATCTAGAGTAACTTAAGGCAGTGTACCATTGGCAGCTAAGGGCCTGGCTCTGAAGGACACTTGCTTTTGTACCATTATATGGTGATTTGTGTGTGGTTTGTTTATCTCTGTTATTTAAGTAATCTGATACATATTTTATCTGATATGCTATGCTCTATTATAATTGATGTCTGAATGATTTCTTTATATCATGTCTCTGCACTATACAATTGGATCTATTTGAATTGCATCTTTCAGCTATCTCTGTAACAGAATGTTGGTATGAATGTTATTGTCATTGGATCCATGTGAAATAGTATTTGTGAGACTTGAAAGCAATATTACTTTCTTCAGAAACGTAGTCATATCATTCATTATTCTCAGATTGCTATAGTAGTATAGAACATGTACATATGGATGAGGATTGTTGTTCCATAATTCATCGAGGATTACTTTTCCATTGCATTACTGCTATTCCATTGCCTTACTGTTGTTCCATTTCATTACTGCTGTTCCATTTTATTACTGTTGTTCCATTTTACTTTCTGCCTTTTCATTTACTTGCCTTTGTTGTTTTGGTGTGAGAGAAGGTCTAAGGCTGTAGTGAGCCTTAGCAAGACACTGCTTAGCTCCCAAACCTATAAGTCCATGCTCTAATTTCCTTTCTTCATCAGTTTCTAAAGGGATGGGTTATTGCTTCCGTACCCTTCACTGATCAACTTCCTTGTGTGATTCAATCTTTTGGGTTAGTTTAGTTACAACTTAGCATCTGTTTCCTTTCGAATCATTAGAACACTATACTACTGAGCATTACTCAAACAAATAGCCTCGATTGAGCTACTCCTTGCAATAACAAAAAGTTCCCGGATTGACTTATTAATGTGGGATAATTAGAGGTGTGAGAGACCCAAGTTATAGCTCTACATTTTGGCGCCGTTGCCGGGGAGGGAGTAATAGCCATTTTCCCTTTACAGAGTAGTGCGCAAATCTGCTAGGGGGGAGTTGGATTTTAAAAACGGAAGGTAGGAACTTGTGTACGGAGCATGTAAAAGCCTTGCTCCACCGTCTGCTCTCTTAGCAGAATTGTTGGTTGATAGGATTTAGTAGTTTTTAGAGTGCATGACTAAGCAGAAAAAGCTAGAAAAGAATATCAAACCCCCAGCCAAACCTGAAAAAAGCCAAAGGACCGGTGACCCTTGGCCGAACAACCTTTATAGACGAAATATACAAGAAAACTGAATCTCAGCTGTCAGTAGGCCTCAGAAAGATTAATTCTAAGCAGCCTACTAGTTCCCTTTAGGCTACAACATCACCATCTGGAGCCTTTGCTGAGGTACATAGCCAGACTAATGAACAGGACTATCAAGAAATTGAAAATTTTGTGTCAGAACGGTTGCAGGAAGGGAACTTAAGCAACCTTTGTGAAGTAGAAGGGGAAACAGGGGAAATAGAGGAACCAAGGTCTCCTTCTAGGATAATCCAGCTGTTAAACAGCCTAGATAAGGGGAGCGCAACCAGAGTTAATACTGAAGGCACCCCATTCCTTCAGATAGAAATCCCAGATAAGGGAAGTGTCATTAAAACATCCCCTGCCAAGGCCGTCCCTTCTCAACCTAGGAACACCCTCCTAGAAATTCTGGAAGGTTATTGGCACATATTCGATCCCATGGCAAAGAATCAGCCAAATACCCAAACTTCTACATTGCAATATCCTATAGTAGATTCTACTGCAAATGCACCCATGAAGGCGATTCCTCTTCAACACATCCCAACGTTTCATGGACTCACATTAGAAGACCCTGATGCATTCTTATTTGAATTCGATGTGTTATGTAGAGGGTACGATTACACCACTGACCCCCAAAAATTAAAGTTGTTCCCCTCCACTTTGAAGGGAGCAGCTCTGAGATGGTTTATGGGTTTAGGTGGTGGAGTCATAAACAATTGGGAGCAAATGAAAGATTCCTTTCTCAAGAAATATCAGGATTACTGTAGGTCAAGAGAACTGAAAGATGAAATTTTCCAAATGACGGCCAAACCAAATGAAACTCTAGAGGAATATTTAGAACGCTTCCAGTATAATTTACAGAGATCCCCCTATGCATCATTACCTCTGCCTGATAATGTGTTGAAAACTACATTAATTAGAGGTATGAAATAACAGTGGATTGAAACATTGAATATCATGGGAAAAGGGGATATTTACCAAGAGAATTTTACTGATATCATTAATTTATGCATCAGGAGTTCAAGAGGTAGCACAAGGATAAAACCAACATAATACGACCGGTTTGTTAGAGATAACAAAATATCAACAGAAGGAGTAACATGTGTAGAACTTGGGAATTTATTAGAAAATTTTAAAACTGATATTCTAGGGACATTAACTACACAGCTTGATATTGTGCAGGCTAGGCAAAAGCAGATGGAGGTGGAACAGAATCTGGCAATTTTCTACCCCCGATGCAGAAGAAAACATAGCCACAAGGAATGTCCACTAGATTCAGTTCAAACATGTGCCATCTGTACGAAAGATCATCTCACCGAAAGCTGCCCCTCACTTCCTGGACTGAAGGCAGTATACAAAGAAGCAGAAGAAGAACCAGAGCCAGCATACTTTGTTAACCAGCGTCACCAATGGCAACCTAGGCAATCAGGTATGTTTTCGGACCCAACTTCTTCTTTTCAGCCTCCACAGTATAATGCTCAGCAATATGGTATGTGGCAAAACCAATCTACACCCCCATTTCCAAACTGGTCATCACAGCCGTTTCCTTCTTCAAACCCATGGATGAATCAGACAGGCAAATTCGGCTGGCTAAATTTTCCTTATACCCCACCGTATTGGCAGAATAATTCATATCCTCCACAATGGATTCCCCCTACTTCATAAGGTTCACCCTGGCAGACAAATTGGCCAAGATCGACATATCAGTCAATAGGAACTATTCCACTCCCTCAACCAACTCTGCCAGCTTTACAACAAAAGCCCCAGTCTAATCTGAGGCCGCAACTCCCAGCCCAACCCAATCCCAATCCTAATAATAGACCAGTCCAATCCCTCCAAATCATAGAAACATCAGAAATCAGACCTGACCTAAGGGAGTGCAATGATCTTCAGTTATGATCTGGACGTATAATAGAAACAGAGGGAGACAAAACAGTTCACATTGAAGATCAGTTACCAATAGAACAACCACTACAACAAAAGGATGTACATAAAGAGCAGACCCATCAACAAGCAAGTACATCCTCTCCTCCTTTCCCGGAACGATTAGTCATACCACGACCAATGCAATATCCAGACTTTGACATTCTGGGAGAGTTACAAAATCTGTACATAAAAATTCCATTCCTCCAAGCCATTCAAGACATTCCTATATATGCAAAAACTATAAAAGAACTGTGCATAAAAAAATCAAGGAGGAATACAACCACTAACCCTAGAGTCCAAGTAGTTGGTACTTTATCTGACTTGCTATCAGGAAAAGAGACACCTATCAAATACGAAGATCCCGGAAACCCAATTGTAACTGTCCAAATCTATGGTTGAACCCTGACTAATGCTTTAGTCGACTTGGGAGCTGCAATCAATATTTTGACAACTTCCACCTGCCAAAAGCTTGGCATCACATCAGTAGAACCTACTTCTACTTTGCTAGAATTGGCAGATCGATCTGTAGTTTGACTAGAAGGTACTTTATGTGATGTCATGGTTTTTGTAGACTCCTAGGAATATCCAACTGACTTCCTAATAATTAATCCAAAAACCCGACTAGATGGACATCCGCTAATACTAGGAAGACCTTGGCTTGCTACTACCGATGCCTACATTGGTTGCCGGCAAGGAAACATGACCATAACTAAAGGACCAGATGTTAAAAATCTAGTTCTATATCTGTTGTGTGTGGAGCATGATTGTTCAGAGGTCTTTGTTTCAGCGGGATGTATACCCCAGGAAGTTTTGTACACCCCTCCACACGGGGGGGTGTGGGGGGGGACTTGTCCCCCCCGCGGGGG
>APFE030569805.1:0-10401 GCA_000404065.3 Pinus taeda
AAGGATCAATGGCTTCAATTCCCAATAAAGACTTTGGTACAAAGAGGCACAATGCATTCCCAAGACTACAGGAAATTCATGGATTTGTGTGGCCAAAGCACCTCAGAGGATAAGGAAAATATGGTAGAGTTTTATCTACACAATATCGCCCTCACAGACATGAATGTGTGGGACCCTAATGCCAAGCTAGGGGATCTGCAGTTAATGGCCATGGCCTCATGGATGAACCATGGAGAATTAAGGGCAACAGAAATGAAAATATTGATGATAAAAGAGTAGAATGAACCATTAATGATAAGAGTTGAGCCATCAGATCCTATGGCACTCATCAACACACATAACTTCCTTGCTAATGACTCTTAGATTTCCCCTAGATATCTAGCCAATTAGGCACAAGCAATTGCACACTTTGAAAATATGCAAAGGCTACTTGGGGATGATTGTGTGCATGCCTGCATGAGAAGATGCAACACCCTACCCCACAGCTTGCAGATCAGAGAATACGATTCTCCAATTAGGCTGAGGGAGGCATTGAAAAGAGTGCCAATGTACAAGCACTTCATGCATAAGTTGAAGGTCAACTGGATTGGCCTCAAAATGAGGCCCCCACCCCTATTAGGCATGCTGGCAGGCATAAGAGAAGAAGAATAGGAGGAGTAGTCGAAGGACATAGACAGAAAAACAAGGTTTTATAACCAACATGAGTACACCACATCAGAAGCCTGGGATGCTAGGGAGGCCACCAGGGCCATAAAAGGTGAGGAAATTGATTAAGTTGCTCAGAGGATAAGCAAAACCTTCAGTAGGGGCAGATGATGAACCTCATAAATGTGTAATTATATGGGCTCATTTTACCTCCTAACCTAGTCAAATCAACCATTCCCTTAGATTATTGTATGATTTTCTGATTATATTTATGCTTATAGAGTGAGTTGAGTTATTTATGATGCCATGTGGTATAACATGTATTTAATGCAGATTATTGATGGATTTCGAGGTCAAAGCAAAGGATCCAGTGGTAAAATGGAAGTAATAACTTGAAGTCGACAGAGGAGAGGACTTATAGGAAGGAATCCCCTTCATTTATTCCTCCTCACTTTGAATTTCCCTTCATTCAGCTTGGAGTACAAGCAACCGAATCATGCACTAGAAGGCACCCGAGCAAGTGGAGGATGATTGAGAGTTATCTCGAGTTTTAGGACCCAAGCCTCCCTGATTTTTAGGAAGCTATTGGTAGCTTCAGATGTATAAGTAGAGAGGCCTAGGGCATCACTAGGGTTGGATTTTCGCTTATGTAATCTCTGCTCAAATTTCGAGCTTATTATTTTGTGATAGTTTCTGTAAGCTTGCTATTTTTTAATAATGAAGATGGAATATTTTTTGAGCTAGCACTGAGTTACCTTAGAGGACTGAAGCTCTTGGGTTAGGGCCCAATCCAAGCATCCAAGCTTCTCTTTACTTGTATTTGTATGCTTACTTCAGTTTGTATATTAATTTGTTGTTAGATGTATTTCTTTTATGGTTAAGAATAGGTTTCTTTTAATGATTCAGTAGTTTGCTTCCATTTGTGCTTTCTATAGTAGGTTAATCAGTGATCAGAAAAGATTCAAAAGGCTAGGAATAGTGCCTTGTCCTCTCTTCCTCCCTTTAGGACCATGATTTGAGGCAAAGACCCTCTTGCTGCCCCAAAAACACAGATTTTCCTCATTCATAGGACTTCTAGTGTTTGAAGCTTTTTAGTAAGTTAATAGTCCAGTTTTTCTTTGCTTCAGATCTTCTTTATCATGTTCACTTCCTAATTTGAAATATTCCTCTTTCATGCTTTCTTTGCTTGCATCATTTCTCAACACTTACTTTCATAGGCCATAGTTTAGATCATTTTAATGCAAAACTCTATTGTTTCCTAAATGCACTCATTTCATTGCTTGCTTGATCTTCTTGGTTAACTGTCAATTTCTTTGTAGTAGATCTCTTCCAGCATTATGTCAGCTTATCAGCAATCACATCCTCCATCTAATCCATGCCCTACAGGTCTTCCCAAACCTCACCTCAATTTTGCCCTAAATTCCTTCAGTTTTCATAGGATTTCTTCCTCTCTCCTTGAGCAAACCTAATCATCTTTCTCTCTCTTGGTGGTTCATGGTAGACCATAGGCACCCTAACACCTCCTTCCAACCTTCATCCACCTTTTCCACCCACTCTCACACCCTCAAACTAGTAGAAATTGCTCTCGGCCTCCTCCTATAGGCCTCCTATAGTTTCCTTGTTTTCCCCCTATAGTTTCCCTGTGTTCTCCTGTAGTTTTTCCTGTAGGCTTTCTTTTGAAGACCGATTGTGGGAAAAGCCTCCAAAAGGCCACCTAATACCTCCTAGTACCCACCTATACCATCTTCCATCCTCCCAAGCTCCAAGTCCACCCTTCAACGCCACCTGTTCACTGCCACACTCACATACAATAAATTAGATACATGTCAAATTCACATAAAAAAACATAAAAATCCAAAAATATGTTTCTTGCTTATTTACTTCCATAAATAGCATGGTTATATGTTGTTTTCTTTCTTGAGTAGGTAATGGCATTTCTTTCATGATTTTCATAGTGTTTTTGGCAAAAGTAGAGTTAGCTTGTTCATTAGGGTTTACTAGGTCTTGCTCTACATTCCAGTCTTTTTCCTTTCTGCAATTAGAATAGCTTTTATAGAGTAATATTTCTTTCTTTCATCACATAGAGATTCTTCTGAGATCTATAGAAGTTGGCTTGAGCTCCTAGTGATATTGCACCAACTAACCAAGTGACAACTTGCAGTAAGAACTAGTACTTGTGCATACAACATCGACGCTTCCAAGTTTGTTATGAACTACCGAGTTAATAAAAGTAAAGTTGGCAGCCCAGGAGTTGCATCATTCTTGCTGCAATATTGGCACTCACCAGTTATGTAAGTTGAAGAATCATAAGAAGTTGAAAAATCATGAGGGTAGTCAAAGATTCACAAGGGGGAAGCATCACCCCTTGGTTATATATAGCCCCTCATTATATGAGCAAGGGACTTTTCACCTTGCCTCCTCCCACAAGGCATTAGAGATATCAACTAGTTCTTTGAGGAGCAAGGAGTGGCTCCAATGTCCCATTATTGGGGCTAGTGATGAATATAATAAAGATGTGTCTTGGAATATTTTCTTAATAAACAAAATATTTTTAAGGCCAACACATCCTTCATGCACGGAATATGAATGTTTGTAAGACTATTCTGTAGACATTTGTATTTCATGTTTTCCTTCACATGCACTAAGATAGTTGAACTATTTCAGTTATTTTAGCACTTATCTCATTGAGAATGTGTTGTAATGGTTGTTATTATATTCCCATCCTTGTGTACTATTCCACTGGATACTAGATAGTTATTTCCTTGTTTGTTGGTTGTAACGACTGTTGCACCCATTGTGGACTATTCCATTGGATGTTAGACGAGCCCTTCTGGTTCATGCATGTCTCTTCTTGGGTGGTACTATTACTTCTCACTTAGATGCTCACTTTTCTCTCTCCCTTTGTAGTAGAAGAACCTCAACACAGTTGCAATGCACACTCACCAGGCATACTCCCCTTGTTTCTGAAGACACCATTGCATCACTCTCTTGTGCTGATAGCTAGAGTCAAGGAAAATATTTAAGGATAGGCCTTAATAATGGATGGGACTCACCGAATGGGGTGAGGTGTGATTGGGAATTCATATTAGGGATATCCACTGAATGTTGGCAGGTCCAACATCGTCAACATTCATGGTCCTTGAAGGAGGGCTGCTAGTGTTTTATGGTTGATAAACCCACTAACCCCATCATTCCATTATCTAGACAAGGTAGTAACGTTCATTCCACATCACCTACTCGTGGTTATGAAGTTGGTGACTCTTCTTAGCCCAAGATTTAATGTGAAATTCCATACACTCAGATATGGTCCATCTGCCCCATCACCTGTCAATTTTAAGAAGTTGCTGGATTGATTCCAGGAGTAATCAATCTTCCATATCCACCAAAGAAGAAAAGACCACCCCCACGGGGATAGTAGTATCATTCATTGAAGAAGTGGTTCTTTCTAGTCTTGAAGAATTAGTAAACTCTATGGAAAAGTAAGAAGATCCTCCACTCTTTCATAGAGGTAACGGAGGCAACATCTTACTCCCGGGTAGAGCTTTCAACGAGATAGGAGGGGAAGAAGAAGAATATAAAGAAGATCCATCAGAATCTGACAAAGAGGAGGGGTGCAATGAAGAAGAAGGCATGGCATACCAAAATCTGGATTGGATGACTCAGGGACCACTCACACTTACGGGTGTCTTGCATAAGATTCCAATCAATTCAAAGAAGTTGTCAACGAAGTATGACCCTAATAAGACAATGAAAGTTGAATTCCATCTAGATAACTTTTACCTACATCTGCAAACACTAGAGGTGAAAATGACGTTCCATGCAAACTCTTTCCATGTACCTTGGATGGTAGAGCAATTGTATGGTATCAAAACCTTCCTCTAAACTTCATCTAGAATTAGAGGGGGTTCAAGAAGATCTTTCTTAAAAAAAAAAATTGATGACAAGACCCATACCATGTTATTAAAAGAGTTGGGTAATATTAAGATGTCTCAAAAGGAAAAAGTGAAATATTTCAACCAAAGGTTCAATAGTAGCTTGAACAAATTTATGGAAAATACAAAACCTCATTACTCCATCAACATAGATTACTACACCTCTACCTTTACAACAAGTATTGCGCAGTTTACCAAGTAAACTATGAAACAGACATTAACAAAAAATTATGAAGAGGTTATCATTGTTGAGAAGGACTTGCATGCTATTAGAGTCATCTCAGATGATGAACCAGTAAAAGGCTCCAAGGACACATGTAAGAGGTCTTAGGCCTCTTTGAGAAAACCCAAAGAGAAAGAACCAACGGACCTTGAAAGAGTGACTTGTCTCGTAAAGTCCTTGATCACTGAAATGGTAGAACTCAAACAAAGGACAGGAAAGACTATCATGAGAAATAAGCTCCCCAAGCACCTATTCAGAAGGAACAAAGATTTTGGTAGTAGCAATAACTAGCCATCAAAGTTTGCGTAGAGTTTCGATGGTTTCTTGAATATTGAGGAAATAGACATGGATCTGTATTGCACGTTTCATCAAGAGTGTCATTCAAAAAAGACGTTCCCATAGTGGAACTAACTCATGAAAGGGATGGTTGCGTAGCTTGTTGACTTAGCCATCACTGAAGAGTAGAATGAGCTTGATGAAGAGAAGGAAGAAACTACCACAACTGATGTAGCTCCAAGTGTTAGGCATGCAGTGAACATGTTCTAAGTGTGTTCTCACAACCCAAAAGGGTATTGCTAATAAGAAACCTCTGAATGATGGTTGGGCCCAGAAGAAAAACAACTAATACAGCCTAAGAAGGCAAGGGCAAACCACCATAACTAAGTTGATGAAGAAAAAATTCAAAGAAAACCTGTTATGGAAAATCAACTCGCCAACTAACTTGGCACAAAACACACGAACCAAGTTCGGGAAAGTAGTTTCAATGAAAAGTGTTTTCGACAGCAGTAAGGACAAAACCATCCCTTCAGAAAATAATAACGAAGTTCTGACCCTAGATACCTTGATCATTATTCCCACTGTCGATTATAACATAATGGATGATATGAACAAGGTTCGTGCAATTTAACATATCTATGTTCGAACACACAAATATCATGAGCCAACGGGACATCCTTTTATGGGCACTTGGGAAAACCTCTCAGAGGTAATGCTACCTCTTCAGAAAAGGAAGATAGTAAGTCTCCTGATACTCTCGCATATGTACTTAATGCACCCACAATCAATGCAAACACACTCTAACCCCCATTATTTTTAACGTTCGAAATCTTCAATTTCAATGTACACAATTTCTTGGTTGATTTAGGTGCATTGGTGAATGTCATGCCATTATCCATTGCTAAGAAAATAAATTTTAAATGGGAAAGGACAGATGCACAAATTATTCACATGGATAGAACTCATGTCCAGGAAATTGGTGAACTCACGAATGTCATCATTCGCATATCATCTAACGGACGAGTCCATTAATGCATCAACATAATGATTGTGGTATTCCAAAAGAATACAGAGTGTTACTGAGCATAGACTAGTCTAGAAAGCTTCAACGATACTTTTTCATTGATTGGTCACACTTATGGCTTCTGTACAAGGGAAGAAATAATCAGATCCAGGTAGAATCAGAGAGATATATGAAACACATGGTTACTCCCTTGAACTGACATAACGAGCCAATGGCATTCACAGAATCGTTATTTGGCAATTACTTTCTGGAAACTCAACTAGGGTGTTATATTGCAGAGCCATCTCCAATCCCATGAGACACATAGTTGGATGTCCTTCCTTATCCAACTGGCGATAATGAACTATGTACAATTAGTAGTAGTAGCAATAGTATTAGTGTAGTTCATAGTCCTTGTACATACGATGTTTGGACTATGTATTTCGATAGTTCCAAAATGTAGGAGGGATCTGGAGATAGTTGCGTTTTAATAGATCTGTTGTAGAGAACAAAATTGATCTCTAGCCGCTTGAAATCTGAGTGCACAAATTACATTGCAGAGTACGAAGTACTCATCTTGGGCTTACAGAAGGTAATTGACCTCAATGTTTCCATTGTAAAAGTGGTAGGTGACTCATAACTCGTGATGCAACAGGTACGTAACACCATACATTGTGTGTCACCACATCTTAAAAGTTATCAACAAGAGGTATGGTGTCTTATCTCACATTTCCAAGATTTTAATATTATTTTCATTCCAAGAATGCGTAATGTAGCTGCAGATGCCTTGAAAAATGATGTTGTTAGGATGTCACCATTAAGGGACAATTTTTCTATTGAAACTCTATCTAAATTTTCAGTGCCAAATAATATCACTAATTTACACGTTTTTATGACGACTAATAGATATTTTATTTTATGGAAAACACTAACATGTTCAAAGACACAACGATTAATGAGGACGAGCACGAAAGGGCACTATAGGATTCAACCAATGCAAGTAAAGGGAACCTCATCCCCAAGGGTGTGGTATCATTGGAGAAGTTGTATGATCTGCAAAACTACTTCCAAGGACCCATCAATGCCAAGACCCACAGTTCCACTCTGTCACTTGAGAAAATCAACTTGGGAACTGAGAAGGATTCGCAATATGTCAATATCGGTACTTGTTGCACACCATAAGAGCATCAAGCCTTTATCTCCTTATTCAAGCAATACCGTGATGTATTCGCATGGATGTACGATGAACTCAAGACATATGACTTACGAATCATCCAACATGTAATACCAATCAAGGAAGGGGCGAAGCCATTTCAATAGAAATTGAGGAAATTTCATCCAACGCTTGAGCCTCTCATACAAAAGGAATTGAGGAAACTGTTGGATTCTCAAATCATATACAAAGTGCAACACTCGATGTGGGTGTCAAATTTGGTTCTTGTGAGGAAGAAGTCTAGGGAGATCCACTTATGTGTAGATTTTTGGAATCTCAACTACACCTTAGACAAGGATAACTACCCAATTCCGTCCATGGAGAACATACTGCAAATAGTATCAGGGTCCAAAATGTTTTCTTTGCTTAACAAATATTCAAGATATAACTAGGTTCTAGTTGTAGAGCCTCACAAACTTAAAAATACATTCATAATGAAGTGGGGCACGTTAGCATTTTGATGAATTCCGTTTGGTCTAATCAATGTTTGTGCAACATTCCAATGCACAATGAACTTTTCCAACAGGCTCATTGGCCAAAGCGTAGTATTCTATATCGATGATGTAAGATTATTCTCCAAAGAAAGGTCAGACCACCTATGCCATTTAAAGAATATTTTCAAGCGATGTCACAAGTACGGGATATCCTTGAATCCCAAGAAGAGTATCTTCGTAGTGTTCGAGGGTAACCTCTTGAGACACATCATTGAAAAAAGTGGGATCATGGTAAACCCACATAGGGTCAGGACTATCACATAAATCCCCTTCCCAGTGAATAAGAAATCCATGCAGTCTTTCTTGGGCATGGTCAACTTCCTTCGCAATTTCATCTCCAACTATGCCTAGATTGTTAAACCGATACATGAGATGGTGAATAAGGACACTTTAAAAATGAGATAAAAGGGAAAAAGATGCATTCACCCATATCAAATAGGATATATCAAAAGCACCTACATTGTACAACCTAAACTTTGCTAAAGACTTCTTGCTCTACACTTTTGCTTCCAATACCTCTCTTGTTGTTGTACTCACTTAGAAGGATGAATTGAACAATGAATGACCTCTCCTTCATGAGCACAAGTCTCCAAGGACCAGAGATCAATTAACCCACTGTGAAAAACATGATTATGCAATGTACAAGGTGGTAACACACTTCAAACCCTATCTATTAAAAAACCATTGTGTTATCTTTGTCCCACACCCAGCAATCAGGTCATTGCTTGTTCAACAAGAGTTGGGTGAAAGGAGGGCGAAATAGATGATTAGGTTACAAGAATATGATTTAGATATCAAACTAGTTTACACATTCAAGGGTCATGGTATTTTCGAATTAGCAGCATTAGTAGTAAATGCAAAAGAGGAAGAAGAAGGGCTTGCAAGATGAGAGCAAGAGATTAAGATGTATAACATTGAGTGAGCCTCCCTCACTACATACATAAACTCTTGGTACAAATATGTGCAGCATTACCTCGAGCATTACACAGTGCCCTCACACTTTTCCACACATCAAAAGATGGCACTCCATTTTAAAGCTTTCTCTTATTAGTTAGTGCATAAGGTGATGTTCATAAAGCACCACAACAAAGTACTACTTAGGTGTTTGGAGGCACACAATTCAAAAAAGGTATCACTTGATCTTCACGATTGATCAGGGATCAGTATTTTAGATAAAAAAATGAAAACACTCAGAATTTATTCAAACCTAAATTGAGGATAGAGTTCGTCTCCATCTTTCCAACACAGAAAATGGTTCAAAAAATCGACATCATATGAAAATGTTAGCGCTTTTGAAAGTTTGGTATAAAAAAAGCCCCAAGGGGCTAGCCCCCACCCGATGCGACCAAGCGCCTGAACTAGGAGCTAGGGGCCAACTATTAAGCGGGATTAATGTGCCACTAATCTGTTTAGCATTTAATTAATTCATAATTAAGTTGGAATAATTTATGGCAGAACCACTAAATCTGGAACCGCCACCAAACTTGGCAAACTTAACTGACAGTTCTCCAGATTTAGAGGAGGTTTTCTAGGAAAAAAAATTTGAGCCATAACTTACTCAATTATCAACCAAATTTCAAAAATGAATAGTCATTTTTGGCTAATTGGCATGATAAGAATTCAATGGAGTAGCTTTTAGAGGCAGAAGAGGTCATCTATATGTGTTTTTGTTCACTTGAATATTTTTGAACCCTGGGGCCACCAGGTATTGGAGGGCATTCCCAGAGTAGCTGGTAACCAAATTGAGTAAAAAAATAGTAATTTATGATAGATTTAGATGTTTTAAACTCATTGGAATAGGTACCAAGAGTATTGGATGCATGTAACTACCATTTGAACACTATTGAAGCTAATACAAAGGCCCACACTATGAAGCTGGACCAAGGAGATGTAGCCCAAGAAGGGTGAACTCCTTCAACAAAAAATTGTGTATTGAGCTTTGTTATTTGTAGTTGCTATGTTTTTATATTCTTTTTTTCATCGATTTAAATTCATGCTTTTTAGTTCATGCAAAACACTAAATTTCACCAAGTTAGATGAATTGACAATCACATGCTCATGGATAAACTCTCTATGGATAAGAAAACGAAAGAAAAGAAAATTTTATATCTAGAAATGATACTAGCATAGCATTAACTAGCAATCAATTTTAGATCAAGTTGGTATCAGAGCACAAGGTTTCTTGCTTGATTTTCTTGAAGCGTTTACTAGTTGCAATTGTTGTTATGATTACAAGGTTGAAGTTGCAGAGAGGAGAAGGGAAGCTTCTGATAGCTAGTCCTGAGATTAGGAAAAGAAGGAAGAAGGCTGAGAAAGCATCATCTTCACCCAAAGGACCACTCAAGGTAGAACTTGAATCACCTCAAGTTCCATCTCCATCAATTGAGATTGAGGAGGAAGAAATTGCACAAGAGGCTGAAGTGATTGAAGAGGTACAATCAGTACAAATGTTTGAGCCTGAATCCATAGCCATTATGTCTAGATAAAGACAGCATGAAGGTCCCTCTTCAGAAGAGGAAGAATTCAAGAAAGATTTCTATACTTTGACTGAGATGATTAAAGTCCTCTATGAAGAGAGGAACACTAGAATGGTTGGAGAGAGTTCTAAACCTCCA
>APFE030569811.1:30953-65797 GCA_000404065.3 Pinus taeda
AGGAAGGGGTCGATTATGAGGAAACTTTTGCCCCCACAGCAAAATGGGCCACCATTCGGACACTCTTTGCACTAGCAGCTCAAAACGGTTGGAAAGTCCATCAAATGGATGTAAAAACTGCTTTCTTGAATGGAGATCTAAAAGAGAATGTTTTTATGTCCCAGCCTGAAGGATTTGCTGTGAAAGGACATGAACATAAAGTATGCAAACGTGTTAAGTCCTTGTATGGCCTCAAATAAGCACCGCGAGCCTGGTATGAAAAACTAACTGAGCATCTTCTGAAACTCAATTTCAAACATTATGATCTTCATGATGCAACTTTATTTGTCAAGAAAGTTAGCAAAACAATTGTATATCTTGTAGTATATGTAGATGATCTTTTGATGACAGGGAACAATGAAAGCTACATTGCATCCATAAAGAAGGAATTGGAGAAAAGTTTTGAGATGACTGATTTGGGCTATGTTCATTACTATCTTGGTATTGAAGTAACCCAACATCCGAAGTCCATGTTTCTTTCTCAAAATACATTGGAGATCTGTTGAACAGGTTTGGCATGATAGAATGCAATCCTCTTACTACTCCAATGGAACAAAACTTAAAGCTTACATCTATTGAAGGAAAAGAATTTGAGGATGCAACAAAATATAGACAGCTTGTAGGAAGTCTCAACTACCTAACTACTACCAGACCAGACATTTCATTTGTTGTTGGAATCCTCTCCAGGTTTATGCGAAAGCCTTGTCAAGGACATTAGTTTGATGCAACCTGAATCAGAATGATGCCTCTGTCATCAAAGTCTCTAACTGTTGTTGCCTCTGTCGACTGAAAAACTCTGTACCTCTGTGCTCTTCAGTATCTAACTGCTCTAGTCTCTGTCACTTTCATCTTTGACTGCATCAATCACACTGATTCCTCCTGCAACATCCGTGTTGTTGTTGGTCCTATCTCCTAGCACTGCATCCGCACTGCACCTCCTCTCATGATGTTGCATCCTGCTTCCCAATGCTGCACTGCAACTCAGTTACAAAGAAGTAAGTAATTGATCTCCCAACTGATCTCCCTGTTGGGCTAGAAACACCCTCTAATGTTGAAGCTCCCTCTGCCACTCCATCCGCATCTGTCTCTACCCACTCAGTCAGTCCTACTACTCTTCGGGGCACCTATAACAAGGTCTAATCAAAGAGGTTGGGTACCTCAAGGATCCTACCCCTATTTCAGCCTTCTTGGGACTATCAATTCACATTGCCCCACCTCCCACCTGGAGGTATGGCTGCATGTGATCCCTCTGGCCACTTGGCTTGAAATTTCCCCCTACTAGAGGTCTCTGCATGAGTGGATGCCTCCACTCGGTCTCCTCTCGGCTTCTCTAGTTTTGGTTGCTCCACAACCTCCTAAAGTTGCTTCACCAATTTTGGCTCCTCTACAATTGTTTAAGACTTCTTCTAGCGCTACGTGTTGAGAGGTAATGTACTCTCCCTCTCAACCACCAAGTGTCCAACATTTGCCTTGCTCCTCAAGGCTTTGCATGCATCTTGAACCTCAAGAGCATATAGGTTCTTGACTCATGAACCGATCTGCTTCACTTGTCTCGTGGTGATGTGTCTAAGGAAAACCTTTCCCTTACTGAAGACAACATCGTAGCCTTTGTCCTCCAACATCGCAATCGATACCAAGTTCTTCTTCAGTCTCGGCACATACTTCACATCTGTCAAGGTAATGAGAGCTCCATGCTCCCTCTGAAAAGCAACCGTGCCCACTCCTAAAACACTATACTTTTCATCATTACCCATCTCTATGTGCATCTAGAGGTCTTTCTCCTCTAAGGTACTAAACAAACTCTTATCGTCGGTCATGTGGAATGAGGCTCCACTATCAAGAAACCAACCACAACCCATCATCGATGAAACCATGCATGTGATGAGGACAAAATCAAATTCGAACTGAGAGGCCAAGGCCTCACCTTCAGATCCTTCTGAGGATCCCTTCTTGGATTTCTTCAATGGATAATTAGCTACATAATGGCCCACCTCATGACAATTAAAGCATCTCACTTTAGATTTGTCAATCTTCTTCCCACCATGGGAAGAACTCGATTTGGAATGAGAATCCTTCTCCTTCCCTTTCCTTTCCTTACTAGCTAAGGCTAGATTTTCTTCATCCTCCTTGCATGAAGAACCATCTCTGGCGCTCCTCCTAATCTCCTCTTGCATCAGATCCGACCACAGTCATTCCCAATCTGGCAGTTTCTCTCTTCCATTCACTGAGTCCTAGTAGCTATGCCAGCTCTTAGGAAGACCAAGGAGAGAAAGGCTCACCATTTCATCATCGGTTGTCGTGATTCCTACACTTCCAAGCTCATATCTGCAGGTGGTGAGCTTGTTCAGATATGTAGAGATCGTGTCGCCCTTTTCACACTTGATTTTCCGAAGCTTGTCCTTCAGCGCCAACTTCCTCTGGTCGTTGTTGTTCTGATATAGGTCCTTCAATGTCTTCCACATTGAAAATGGAGTCTCCTTCCCATGGAGACTTGAGACAATATGGTCTCGAAATCCCTCCAAAAGAATCCTCCTCACTCTCGCCACACATTTCTTCCATTCTGCCAATTCTTGGGCATTAGTTGTTGCTGGCTTGGGGACTTCTTGATCAATGAAGTCCTTCAAACCGTTGTCCTCTAATACCGCTTCCATGCGATCCTTCCAGGCTATGTAATTTGAGTTGCCATCCAGGGCATACTTAAGTCTCAAGCCATTGAATGCCATTGGTGAACTTCGATATTTAATAAGAAATCGATTATGTACCTACAATCAAGAACTTCAAACTTAAAACTTCTCCCTTCCACTTTGTTGGGTATACGACCAAAGTCCCACATTGACTAGAAGTGGGGAGGATCATGGTTATATAAGGATGGACAAATATCATTGGTATGAGGCCTTTTGGGGTAAGTCCAAAAGCAAATCCATGAGGGCTTAGGCCCAAAGTGGACAATATCATACCATTGTGGAGATATGTGGTGTTCAGAGTCCTTACACACTTTGATCACGTTTTCTCTGATACCATGTAGAAATTCTTCTCTCTACACATCTTGTAGAGAAACTGTAGATTAAACTGATTATGCAATGTACTAAAGCAAAATACCTAATCTACTTCTAAAATCAAACTTTCGGAAAATAGAACACATATAACTGAGAAGAAGAAACTATCACACATGAAACACAAAAGAATACTCTGGGGAAAGCCTCAGCTAAAAACCTTTATCTCTGTATTATCATACAAGTGGAAATATCTCAGGATTAGACAAAGCTTTAGCTCTCAAGCTATCCAGCTCTCAGTACAATCCATCACTGCTTCTCATAGACAAAATAGACAAAACATGTGCCTTCCTTCAATCCTCCAAGCCTCCTATTTCCTTGCGTAGTTTTTCCCGGGTCCTCTAGCTGTAACATGTGATTCTCACCTCTTGCACTACTGCTAACCTCTATAGTAACTATGCAAACATGAAGGAATGAATTCCTTCTGCATGGATGAGTTTCCTTTATAGGAAAATTCCTTCAACTGATAGTACAATGTCCCTGTCTTTAATCTCAATTGGGTCTCTGTCTGAACTGACATGCATGAGTTATTTATGAGAGAATATTCAGTTATCTGGAGAACACTAATTACATGATTGCATGCATTAACTGATTGAACTCACAATTGGTTCCTCCAACTATTTGGAACTAATTTAACTGGACTTAACTCAATTAACTGAGCTAACTCATCCTTATCTCCTTAATTAAGGGGTAACTTCCTCAATCAAAGGGATAACTGTTGCTTGTCTTCACATAGACTCATGCTTGAATTTCTCCAACTAATTAACTCAAGATGAATTAATTAATTATTTTTCAAACAGCTAGTGAGACTAAATTCGAATTTTAATTCTCAATTTTAATTCAGGGACTAATTAAAATTGGAATCTATCTTGAAATGCTATCTATAGAAATGTTATTTTTAGCATTTTTATTTTTTGCATTCCTTGTTGCCATTTTCAACACTGGTACCTGAAATGTTATCTATAGCAATGTTATTTATAACATTTCTATTTTTAGAATTTCTTGTTGCTATTTTCAACACTCTGCAAGCTCCTTTCGAATGAAGGTACAAAATATGGAACATCTTTGTCAGGTGAAAAATACATTCTTTCTTCGATATGCAAGTGCTTAGAGAATTTATACAATATATGTTACATCCCTATAGCAATGACGTGCAGAGTTCAAAAAGTGGATAATGTGAGAGTGTTATTTACATTTATACAATATATGTTACCATAGTGTAGTTGTTATGTTTGAATTGCTTTCATGCTATGAAATTAGAATCTTTTATTTTTCTTATTTATATGTATTTGACCTAATTCATATCATTGAAGCATGGAAAATGAACACAAGTAGAACAAATACAGTTAAAGACAATGATAAGTTTTCTCATATGTGTGTTTATGTTCTATTTATTGTCATTTGATTATTTTTATGTTATATAGATATGTGTTTTTTTCATTATATTTTTATGTTCTCTAACCAAAAACAAGGCTTTTTCAATTTTCAAGAAACATATAACACTTAGAGATTTGGATCCAAAGCAACAATTACAAGGAAAAAGGTACTTTGAATATTTCTATAAAACATTTGTATCTATTAAAACTAAAATCCATTTATTATTTTACCTATATGAAAATAAATCATATTTTATCAAGTAACTATGAACCTGATATTAGCATATGCATTAGCAATGACTTTGTGATATCTAGTTTTGTCTTCATTAGTCAAATCTTACTTCGTATGAATTATAATGTCCTTTTAAGCAGTGATTTCAATGTATTATTTATGAAAAGCCAAAAAATATCGGATTCGAATGATGTGACCATAGAAATGGAAGACAGAGTAGAGATGGAGATGAGCAATATTACATAAATATATATCATAGAAGACAAAACGAAAGGAACATAAAACAAGGAAGAAACAAAAACAAAAGGCAGTTTTGTCCAAGTTTAGTAATCTATATATCATATTTATTTTTTTGTTTTCTTGAATTAATTTCAATCCAGTGCTCATGACTAGGCAAAATGAGATCGAGTCTATGCCATTATTGATCCAAGATATCAGTAACAATATAACAGGGAGCATTTTTCATGGTGTTGTCTTAGTTACATATCGAACTTTTTGGACAAACTAAATAAGACAAAAGCAATACTCTGTGTAGATTTGACATATAAGAAAGTTGAAATGACAATCAAACTGCTTGTGCCAACACAATTTATCAAACATCATGAGGAAAAACTTATTGCAAATGTTGGTGTTTCTATTATAAATTTCGAAATAATTCCAAAGCATAAATACAATAGTGGTAATTGTGAAAAAACTATTATTCTAAATAGCTTTAACATTGTAGAAAAGATTTGTCATGTTTGCGCAAAGTATTGATTCTTTCTAAATACGATGATTGCAAATATGTATCGTAGTCAAGATTCGTTTCTAGTTGGCATAATCAGTGTTATTCCAATTTCAGCACCACAGACGCTAATGCGATTTGTACTAGCAATCAAAGACGATAATGCAGAATAGGATAGGGAAATAGTAAACTTTGATTTATTTGAATGTTTCATTACTACAAAGTTATTGTCCATCTGTTATATGGTTTCCATGTATTGTTTAGCAAATTCTCCATATGTAACAGGTTCAAGTACACGACAAACTTCTGCTAGCATATTTTTCTCTTCAAATACAACTGCAAGAAAATGTTTTTCCAATCATCCTACTAAAAAATATAGTTAGAAAACACTAAAGAGTTTTCTAAAATTCACAATCGACGGTTATATGTTCATTTAAAATAGAAAAGAAAGTAGAAAATATAAGGAAATTGTTTTCTTCAGCGAGTGGAATATGCAAGGTAAACTTTATTATATTGTAGCAATTATGTGTATATATATAGATATAGATAAATAAAAAAGGATTTAAAGAAAATTGTTTTCAAGTTGATAAGCCTTGATTTTCTATATCAATTTTACAACACTTTCAAGGACAACTGACAATGACTAGTGCATATACGAATCCATTTGAGACTGTATGTGTGAAATGCAGTAATCCAATTACAACTGCTAGAACTATGAATGAAACTATGGTTTATTGTACCATTTGCAATGAAGATTATCACTTCGTTTATTTCCATTAATTAAATTGTATCATACATGCAAATGATACGACTAAAAAACATTGTGTTCTAAGAGGTGTGGAACTAGATAAAGTATTACCTGATCTACGAAAAGTTTCCTATAAGCAATATTGTGCAGAAAAATCAATTGCTATTGATTTTTTGTCAAGTTTTGAAACACATGGCACATTTACAATAAATCATTAAAACATGATTATACATATACAATGATGGTTCTATTTGTTTACATTGTCGAGGAATCTAAGGATAGTGCAGTTTTCATTGTTTGCATAGGCAATCAATCTTAACATTACCTTATACTATATCCTTGAAGAATTTGACTATTGTCGGACATCTTTTTCAGTTTGTTTGATGATTGGAATCTGATTTCGTGTTATGGTAGGATGTTTTACTATTCTCTTTGCTTGAATTATCAAGCAATGTACTATTGGCATTTTGGAATGTGCGTATCTCTCTTATCATTAACTAGTAAGACTAAATTTCCATTGACTATTGGTGAGGGGTAGGGTATTGTCCGAATTTTCGTGCTTCTGTATATCTGTACTTCTAATCTTAATATTGTCTTCTACTTTCTGGTTCAATAATTTGAGAATTGTGGAAGAGTTTTTAACAGGGAAGTGGCATCTAATTTCATCTTGTGATTACGTAATATGTAGCGATTAACATTGTACAAAAATGTATTTCAATTAATTTCTTTGTTCAAGTTATATGTTTTGTACTATGTTATTTTCTAATATTATTTACTATGTTTTGATTGTAATCTCTAGTTGGTTCTTTGTGGTATGTCATGTTTTCTTTCTTGCAGTCTGATTTATTACATTTTTTCATTGATTTATCCAATTTGCAATTTATATTATTAGTCAAACAATATTACAAACTATGTGATGAGTTTCTATATTTGGAGATTTAAAGATTATATGGATCCTTATGACTTGTTTGACATCTCTAGAAAGAAAAAGTTGTGTTTAATAGTGTTTGACAACGATTGTCAGGCTTTTAAGTTTAACTCAAAGTGTCAGAAATTTATGCTACAAAATCAAAGCTATCAATGTTACATGGTTATTTCATTTTTCAATTTCCCAAAATTTAAAAACAAAAATGTCTAAACAAAGTATACAATATGTTGCACTTAACTATGTTTAAAACTCAAATTTTACATTTCCAAGGCCATGTGTATAGTTACAAGTTGTCCTCTCGTGTCAAGACATTTGCATAGTTCGTGGAATTGTTAACATTGATACATTGTGTGAAGGTGTAAAGGAGGATTTGTTCCTAGCCCTCCCAGATGTTTATTCTTTTTCACTCTACACAATTCCCCCCCTCCTCCACCCCATGAATATTGATGTTTCTATCCTATTTACTAACGTTATTTACTATGTTTTGGTTGTAATGTGTAACTAGTTCATTGTCCTATGTCATGTCCGCTTCTTTGCGTTCTGATTTATGTTGCACTTAACTATGTTTGAAACTTAGGTTTTACATTTCCAAGTCCATGTGTACACTTACAAGATTCCTTCTAGTTTCGAAACATCTGCATAGTTCGTGGAACTGTTAACATTGATACATTGTGTGGAGGTGCGGAGGAGGATTTGTTCCCCCACCCACCCGATCATTTTTCTTTCACACTCCACATAATGCCCACCCCTGCCCCTCGATTATTGATGTTTGTACTATGTTATTTACTAAAATTATTTACTATGTTTTGATTCTAATGTATAACTAGCTCATTGTCTTATGTCATGTCTACTTCTTTGCGATGTGATTTCTTACATCGTTTTATTGATTTATCAAATTTATCAATCCTATAATTAGTGAAATCATATTAGAAAACATATTTATGTTTGTTTGTAATATATTGACATATTTCTAATAACTTGGTATTATAACTAATTTCTATCAAAGAGGGTTTGTCACACAAAATTTAAACAAACTTATAAACGAATCATTATCATACATAACTCAAACAAATTTGTAACTTGAATGCTTATTTGAAGAAACGACGTATGGAAAAGTAGGAAATAACTTGCAAAATACTTTGGATGTATACATACATGTATATTCCACAATATGCAATATACTTTTTTACGTAGATCGCAGAATTGTTAACATTGATACATTGTGCAGAGGAAGATTTGTTCCCCCTCCCACCCAGTTGCTTTTTCATCTACACTTTGACATAATTCTCTCTCACACCCCCCCTCTCTCGAGTATTGATGTTTGTACTATGATATTTAATAACATTATTTATTGATTTAAACAAATTTCTAAATCAAGCATTATCATACAAAGCTTAAAAAAATTGTAAATCGAATGCTTATTCGAAGAAACAACATAGGGAAGGTTGTGACATAACTTAGAAAATATTTTGCATGTATACATACGTGTATATTCCATAATATTCCAATATGTTTTTTTTACTTTGCTGAGAAAATTATAATATATAGCCTTTAGCATATACTGAATTTCAAAATTGGTTAAGGAAGTAGCAAAATTTCGTAATGATTTCTTTACTAATCAACCATTATTCCTAGAGGTTGATGCTTCTACTTATTATGTTGCAAGAATGGAGGTTTGATTGCTTCATTCATGTTTTCAAGTGCTCTTCTAACAACATTCTTACAATGTCCAGTTCATCTTTGAGCCACCTAAGTATCTTGGCTAAGCATTAAGATATATTAGCTGAGAATTAAGATGTCTTGGCTCTCTACATATTCCTCTCCATGTGTGCTTATGCCATTATTTCTTTCAACCATTTGTCTCTTTGTTGGTATTAAATTAAAAAAAAAAATACACAAATGATAAAGCAAATCCTATAAACACTTCTCAATTTCAGAAGAAACGAACCAAGTTGATTGCCTAGAACTTTTAGTGGCGAATTCAATACTAATAAGTCTACAACAAGATGAACATTAACAAATCGCTTTACCAAAGCTATTAGAAATTAGTTTAGAGACAACAAGCCTACATATAATGTGTCAAAGGTGATAAGTCATATAAATCACAAAATGACATCAAAGTTCTGAAGACATTTAACCACTATCGATTTTAATGGCATTCATTAATAAGTGATCGTCATCAATTTGGTTAATATTGTTTTGCTTGATCTGTAAACAGAAAATATTTTTCTGAAATCAATCACTTTTTTTTTGTAAGCTTGGTATGACCTTTTCATCAATTTTCTAACAACAGGAAATTTACATCCATGCGTCTGAAGGTTAGGTGGCCTCATCGTGCCCTAGGGGAAACCAGGACTATTGGCCACCTAACCGCAAAATATGCCATCAAGAAACAAAAAATAATAAGTCTTAGAAGCCATGCTATATATGTTTGAGAGTCTTTGTTCTTCATACTTTATAGATACCTAGAAACATAACTGGTAATATGCCTAAAATTTTGAAACTACTTCATACAAAACTATAACCAGGGGTACACTGCCACTACTCATCACCAATTGAATCCACCAGAGAAGGGTCCTTCACAGTGGAACCTAGCAGCTTCATGTGGGGAATACAAGGGATATGTTGCTCTATGCAGTAGAGGCATCCACTTTTCTATTACAATTGGAACTAGATCTTTTGGAAGTCTTTAGTATAATATGAATGTCCATGGGAGGACCAATGCGTATGAGGTGGACATTGCTCCAAGGCTTTAGAAAAAATTCTCTTCATCATCCAAAATAGGTCGATTGTTTGTTTATGTTGAGAGGATATGTCACGGGTATGGGTAGGGTTAGGGTTCAAAGTATGCCACTCATCTAAATCAATTTCCAAATTCTCCTCAATATGGTGTATCTCTTCTTCCCAATCTGCGATGAGCTGCTTAGCCAGAGTCGAACTGCCTGAGTGATATGCTTGAGCAACTTCCACAATAATTTGGGATGTCTATTTAAACCCACACATAGTCCCTCCAGATGAGATGGGTTGACTAGCCTAGGGAAGGGATGCTTACCTCTTCTTCCCATGCCCACAGCCTCCTCGGCCATTCCTTCCTTTACCAGAGGCCCGAACCATATTTCTGCACCTAAGAATCCAATATTGACTTGTGTCAAAAGTTGGAAGTCAACCCAAACCGAATCTAAACTTAGAAGCAAGACATTGTTAAGGGTCACTCCATCCCTGAAGACAATCCATTGAAATTACAAAAGAAACCAACCAAATAAGGAGCCAATTCAAAAGCTTCCTATCAACTAGCAACTAGCCAAGCATTACGGGCGCGCTTCTATCACTGCTCCACCACTACCCATGGGTGGGCCTAAACTTACAGACCCAACCATCCATAGGAAGAACCCTAGAATGATTTGGGTGAGTCTCATCTTTAATAGACTTGAACAATAGAATTGTGCGTCATAAAAAGAAACAACAATTGATTCGTGAGCTACTCTTTGACCAAGCCCCACACATAACCATACACCAAAACCAAATGCAGAATTCCCTTGTTGTAAAGATGGTACTAGAATGCTCGTAGTCATGCCTATACTAACAGAATTTGAGCTAAGATATTCACCTTAACCAGAACCCACCCACAACCATGCAGCAGAGCCAGACACTATAAACGCTTGTCGCTAGGATGGGATTGACACTAAAAAATTTCCACAATTCGCCCCATACCATGACATTGTACTGACTAGGACCATACCAGTGTTTATAAACAACGATGGCCCTGTTCTGAAACCATACATAATCAGAGTACCTAAGAACCAAACAGAATTTTCCAGAAGCTAAAAGCCTCACAATTCTGGAATAACTAAGGTAGGTAATACAACAACACCCAAAGAAGCCTGTCAGTCGAGCCCTTCATGAGCCCATACATGATAAGAAAATCTCATAGACCATAGATACAGGGACAGAGAAAAATAACAACTCGACACATAACAATGACCAGACCATTCCACACTCCAGAGATATTTTATTCCAATCTCACTAACCTACCATAGTACCATGCATCCAAGATATCAAAGGGCAAAGACAAAGAGCCATATATGCAGAGGGATAAAAATTAAATGAGGAGACATACCAGTGACCGAGTCCTTGACCAAATAGAGACTGAGCAAGTGCTTTCCCCAGAATGAATAGCCCGAACCAAATCCACAGTGAATGGAGCACACATACCAACTTACCCAATGCAACCGAGGAGGAACTTACCCTCTCACCTGACTTAATGTCTCTTGCACCTTCTTCATCAACAATTAAACTTCGCATGCACACCACCACCTCTCTAAATTTTGCATGCATGCAGAGGGTGCCTATAGATTTGTTTGAGATTTGCATTAAAATGTGGGCCATGGTGTACCCATTGGGTCTAGCTCACATCCTGGGGAGGTTGGTTTCGACTCTCCTCATGTTGTTAATTTTCTTTGTTATCTTGATCAAGAATACCTTGGAGGGAGATCCATTCTTCTTCCAAGGTGTGAGGAGGCCATGCCATCTATATATGTCTACCTGGATGAGAACATCTCCAGTTTGCTAAGAAATCTGCAGCTTTGCTACCTTCTCTTAGGACATGGGAGGTTAGGAGGTAGTCAAATGAATGGAGAATCTCTCCGACTTCCTACACCAAATGTGTGATACGCCAACTATGGCTGATCTTGTCCCATCGAGTTCCTTGATTCAGATTCTTGACAATGTCTACCACCAATATTGAATCCCTCTTGATCATTATCCTCTTGTAACTGGTTCTTATAGCAATGACAAGACGTTGTTTTATCACACGAAAATATGTCTCATTGTTACTAGTGAAACCACCATTTGCAACGAATACAAGTCTAGTTCTTTTTCTAGAATCCTGAAATAGATCTGCATACCCAGCATTCCCTAGGTTACCTTTCTAAGCTCTGTCAAATCTTAACTTGATGAAGTCAATCGGGGGCACAGTGAAATGTTGGGGAGAGATGGTGGGGGGAATTAGAAATTTCCATGAGCTTGGGGCTATCACACTTGCATATAAGTTCAATAGCTTAAGAATTCTTGCTTCATGAGGGCCTACCTGCTAGTCATCCGGTAGAATAGTCTCTCGAATATTCTGAGTTATACCTATCCAGATTACTTCTTGGGGGGTTTGCATGTCTTTAAATATCCTACCATTTCTTTCTTTCAAAATGGCCCACAATAAGAAACCCAAAGCTAATTCCCAAGGTCAATTTAGGACTGGGCACGAAAAAATACCTTGGTGCCATAAAAGTATGATCTCCTTGATGCTCTATGGATCGTTGTCCAAGTGGCCAAACAGTTCCCCTAGTTGGTGCCATTTTTGGACTGCAAAGGGGCAAGCGCTTAACAGATCTTCTATTTTTTCATTGTGTTAGCTGCATAGGAAATAAAATGAAGGACCCTGGAAGCCTCTCTTTTGGAGTTGATTTCAGGTAAGAATTTTCCCTCGACATACCAACCATAAAAAGTGAGTTATTTTTAACCATAATCTACTCGTCCAAATATTCTTCCATAGATTATGTTAATCATTTTGGGGTTATTCAGCTTTGAATGAGTAAGATTCCTTAATGTTAAATGAACCTTGGGTCGAGGAGCCCCATCAAAGAATGTCCTCGCCCTCATGATAGGTTATTTTCCTTCATTGAATTTCTTTGTCCATTGATTGCCATTGCTCAGAGGGAGGTAGATTTGGCTAATTCGTTAGCTCTTTCCACTTTCTCTAGCCAAATTTTGTTTGAGAGGCCTTCCAAAATTGATCTATTGTACAGGAATTCCTGCTAGTTGTGTATAGGAATATATCCCCTATACCAGGACAACTCAACAATTTTTCTCTCTGCTACTAAGAATCTTGCTACCAAGAATCCTGCCAGAATAAATTTGTACATCCATTTCGAATCTCCCATAAAAAAATTGTTAATTAATAAGGTCCATGTTCCCTGCATCCAATTCCATAGTGAAGATCCCTTGGGGGGATCCCTATATCTAAGGATATCTTCTGTGTGAATTGTCATACCATATTTCAGGTCCATATTTTCTTCCATAAATCTTATCCCCCTTTTATCCACCTCCACCAAAGCGAAGATCCCATAACTTGATTCAAGATGAAGGGGTCTCTGAGACTTAAGGCCCCAACCATCTTAGGAACAGTGAGAGTGTTCCAGGAAACCAAATCCCATTTCTTTAGTTGTTGAGTGCCTTGCTATAGGAATTTCTAAAAGATGTCGACCATAGCTGAACAGGAGGTTTTAGGGGCAACCATACTAGAGAGTTGGTATATAGGAATAGACTGAAGGATAATTTTTAAAAGGACAGTAATGCCCACCAGATTGAGGGCTCTAAACTCCAACCATTCAATTTTGATGAAATTTTAAGAATGAGGTATTGTCAGCAAGAAGTCTTTAACATCATAGGCATTCCCAGATACTTCATAGGTAAAGAACAAATATCAAAGCCCAACAGTCGAGCTAGGAAAGATTGGATAGTCCTTAGGGAATTAAAGAAGAAGATGTTAGATTTATCATTATTAATCAAGGTGCCCAAGGCCATCATAAACTCCTAGAGAATTTCTTTAATTTTTCGGGCTTTCGGCAAGGAGAATTGACAAAATAACATGATGTTGTCTACAAATTGTTGGTGAGTAATGGATAATTCATTGCCCCATGGCCGAAGGCCCTTAATTTGAGAGGTAGGAACTACTAATTTAAAATATCTACGCAATCCTTCAGCTACTAGAATGAAGAGAAAAGGGGAGATTGTATCTCCTTGCCTGAGGCCTCGAGAGGGATTGAAGATGTGGGAAGGAGAACCATTGAGTACGATAGAGCAAAAAGGGGAGGAAATAAGGGAGAGGATCCAACTCACCCATTGCTAGTCAAATCCAAAAGACTTTAGGATACTAACCAAACAAGACCATCTGAGGCGGTCATAGGATTTAGGTAAGTCCAATTTAATCACCATACCAAGGGATTTAAGTTGCTTCAAGGAATGAACCATATCTTGAGAAGTAATGATGGCATCCAAGATTTGACGACTTTCCATGAAACCAGATCGTTTCGGGGAGATAAGGGCTGGAAGAAGAGGCTTTAGACGCTTAACAATAACAGTAGAAATAATCTTATAAATAACATTGCATAAAGAAATGGGTCTAAAACCCTGAGGATCTCAGATTTTGCGGTTTTAGGAATTAAAGCAATAAAAGTTGAGTTAAGACTTGTACATACCTTATCGTTACATATTGACTCCTCCACCACCTCTAGAATATCATTTCCAATAAAAATTCCATGTTTCTTGATAGAATTCCATCGTGAACCCATCTGGTCCTAGAACTTTGTTCTTGGCCATTCCTTTGACAACATCCTATATTTCCTCCAGAGTCACGGCACACATTAAGGCCATGTTTTTCTCCTAGGAGATCAGTCGAGGGATGTATTGATTGATCCTAGGGAGGTTCCGAAAGGAAGGTCTGAAAATGATTAACCACCATATTTTCCATCTCATCGTGTTGAACCAATCGGTTCTCCAAGACATCCTTAAGAGAGAAGATTTGATTATTTTGTCAGTGCTAGAAGATTGCTTTGTGGCAGAACCTTGTTTTTCTTTCTCCTTGTATTCTATACTTTTGTTTCCACAAAATTTCTTCTTGTTTCCTTCTTTCTTATAGATGGTTCAAGAGGCGACCTTCATCCTCCAACAGGCTTTCTGATCTACCTTCTAAAATGATTTTCTTTTAACTTCTTTCATTCTATGTTGGAGTTGTGTTTTGTATTTATGGATGTTACCAAACTCTTCATGGTTCCATCTTTTAATATGTGACTTAAGATCTTTAAGCTTGAGCTAAAATGTATGCATGTGATTCTGACCCTGCAGAGTGCTTCCTTTCCACCAACCTTCAACTTTCTACATAAATAACAGATCTCTTAACCAAAAGGATTCAAAGTGGAAAGGTTGGTTCTTGGGGCCCATTTTTAGATCAATATCCATCCTGATCATCCAATGATATGATCCCATGCTTGGGAGAATGGATGCTTCTAAAAAATATATTTGCTTATTACCTATTCCGAAACAAGAAATCGATCAAGGCGCAATGCTACCTGATGATCTCCCCCCCATTTGTTATTCCAGGTGAATACTCCATTGATTGTAGGCATATCCATGAGTTGCATTTCTGTAATTGTGTCTTGGAATGCTTCCATATCTTCATCCATCCATTGAAGTCCTCCCTTTTCTTCATCAAGTGATGTGATTACATTGAAATATCCTCCAATAATCCAAAGTTCCTCCTCATATAACCTTTTAAGTTTTCTTAGGTTCTGAAGGAAAACCCCTTTTTTTCTCCTGGAAGGTGAGTCCCGTATACGCAGTCAGAAGAGCCTAATATTTGGTCCCAATGTGGCAAAATTTACCTAATAGAATCCTGGGGAGGCTGACCCAATCTTAAAATATCACCTCCACTGGATTCCATAGGATAGCTAACCTGCTAGAACTACCATTGGAATCATGGGCTGTCACTTCGTATTGAAGTTTAAGGCTCCTTACAATCTCTTTCAATATATGTTCCGAGAGTTTCGTTTCCTGAATGATCATGATACTAGGATGATATTTTCTTATCCGATCTTTCAGATACCATTGCTTTCCTCTATTATTGAGGCCTCTTACATTCGAGGATGTAATGATCATTGAGAAGGTTTATTAAGATGGTTGAAAACTGCTGACAATGGCACCACCCTTCTTGAATTAACTAACAAGCCACCCACCTTATGTATGGATTCTTATAGGTTCTTGCATCCTCTCTTCTTGCCTCATTTCCTTGTTGTAACTGATTTTGTTCCCTACCCTTGCTGAGATACCAAATGGTATGGTTGATCTATTGTTATAGGTCCTTTCTTGGCTTAGAATCGCTGAAAGGTTTCTCAGTATAGTTTCTTTTAATCCTTAGGGATAAATCATTCATCCAAGTGCCTCCATTCATTTAGCAATCTTCTTATAACTTGTTCCTTTGTGCTAAGTTCTTCTTTAGAGCCATTAATTTCCATATTAGTGTGTTTTGTCTGTGTTAGCTGGCCTTCTTTATCCTGGGGTTCCTCTTCAGCTTTGCACTTTAGTTTTTTTCCACCCTTGGGCTAAGTCTTATGGTTTTCCTTACTAGTCAGGCCATTGGATTCATTAATACTCTCCTCCTCCTCTATCAGGGTTTCAAAGTGATTGCTTTGATTCAACCCTTTCTTCTGTTTTGGTTGCGTAGAGGTTGAGGGAGCTTTCACATTCCTTTTCTTCTTCTGAACTTCCTGAAAACCCTTGATGCCCTCCCGATCTTTTGTTGGATCATTGGATTTTGGCGAATCCATAGCCTCTACATGATTTAGAGGGAATTCCTTGTATATGTGCCTCTATTCATAATCCAGTGGTTGTTTCCATACCTCATCTTGATATTCCAACTCTATGAATAATGGGAGAGGCTCGGTAATGTTCATGTACACACATATTCATGCATATGACGTATACCTTTCTCTCCTTGTTGAATCTTCCACTTTAACAAAACTTCCAATACCTTTCAATATCTCCAGATCCCAAAAACCCACTGGGAGTCCAAATAATTGGACCCATACTAGAGCGGCCATGAATTTTCCTTGATCTGGATTGTAGCATTCCTCCCAATGTCACATGAAGGGTCATGCATTATAATAGAAATAGGGTTTCTTCTCGAAGATCCTTTCCTTATCTTCGAGACTGGTGAAGATCATTGTGAAGAACCCTCAAGCATATAGCTTCATATATATATGCTCTTTTGGTTGCCATTTTAACTGTATCTGTTTTACTAGATCTCATTCTAATGGCCAAATACAAATTAACTTATAGATCAGAGCATGATCTTTCATGAATTTCTGATACGTCTCCAGTTTATTGTTAGGAATTACAAATCTAGGTTTCTTGATTGCTCGTGGCATACATTGTCCCTGAATTCTAGTTTTCCATTGTGCCCCCAACATTGGGGTTCCTTTGGCTCCCCCACCCACTCCGTAGGTTGTTGCAACCACTACTTGTGAGATTGGTTCCCCTGCCGTAGTACTTCTGAAGGAGGGGATCTCTCCCTCCCCACGTGTGTGCCCATCCCCGCCATCAGAATCTGCAGAGAAGGTGACCGTTCTGCAGTGTACAGGGATTACTGTAAAGGTGATTTAGAGTTTGCAGGAGGAAACCCTAGCATAGTGTTTCCCCATTCCTCCTCGAGGTTTAAGGTCTCTTTGAAATCAATCACTTTAAATCATATCCATTTTCC
This sequence comes from Pinus taeda, assembly GCA_000404065.3. NCBI lineage: Eukaryota > Viridiplantae > Streptophyta > Pinopsida > Pinales > Pinaceae > Pinus > Pinus taeda. The sequence continues at coordinate 48,360 of APFE030569811.1, forward strand.
TTGAATTTCAACTCAAGATAGTCCAATTGATACGATTGTGTTTCATGATTGCTCTGCTTGGCATGTTTTAGAAATTGTTATCAGCATACTATTTTATTAATATCATAAATATAATTCTATTTTGATTAACTAAACCTCTCCTACCAATAAATACAAGTATTTTTGGCATTTATTTAGTGAACCAATGTGTATTTAGGACATTTACTCTATTAGCTTGTCTTGCTATCGGCCAATTTTTTGCTACCAAAATAAAGTGAACAAACCTTGGTATTGATGTTAGTCATTTCACATTTGTTAATTGAACTTGTATTATCCAATATTTAATGAACTATGTTTTCAATCTATGTGAGGAAGAAGTGTTGTGTGGGAAAACAGATATATAGACCATACTATGGTTAAATCAATTAAGTAGCAGTTTCTGACATCAAAAGTTTGGTTTGTATGTGCATCGGATGTGGAATAAGTATAGACGATTAACTATATTCGCAAGGAAATTTCGTATCTTGACTTGATATGTTTCTACCATTTTATGTTAAGCTAAAAACTAGCATTTCAAAACTATTATCATTACAAATGGATCTTTATTGTCGTTCAATAGACGATGATCATTGTACTGAGTTTTATTTGCATCTCTACATTTTGTAGAAGAGATATTGTTACGGGAATAAGTACCCTAGGGCTTTGGGTTGGAACCCAACAGAGCAATAACAAACTATAGTAAGAAACACTCATACAACTCAGGCAACATGCTTATATAAACAAACTATGCAGTAGCAACCATACCCGAATGCCCTTCGTTTGGGTAGTTCCAGCAAGGTTCAGACCCTATGCAACTCCTGATGATCTTCGAATCTGCAAATCAACCAATTCAAACATACATAGCAGCATATAGATAAAGCATTTTAATGAAATCAACTTTATATCATATAAGAAAATGATTAGTTATACATCAAAATAACATTCATACATGAATTACAATAGTATCTGATGCATAAACAAAGTCAATCTCGGGAACAAGACGCCGCTTCTTTTTATTGTAGAAAGCTCTAACTAACATGGAGAGAATTCACCTGAGTCTTCTTCTTCCAGCTCCAAGCGGAACTATCCTCTATATCCGTCCAGTCCCAGTCTTCAACAGCCTCCTTCCATAACCAATATCATGATATCTCAAGCAAGAGGGAGAATATCAACAATCAAGGAAACAAGTGTTTCCTGAAACTTGGGGAAGTGCATGAAGCACAAGGATACTTCAGACTCAGTGAGGGATAATCTCAGTATAATAATTCTATCTCTTCTCTTTCTTAAGGCCTTCACATAGAAGTCTATTTATACTTCTCCCAATTAGTTTTTTAGTTGGGAAATAGTTGGGCCACGGGCACTAGGAGGTAAACAATAAGTAAAACTAGTGAACTCCACCCATAATTAAGGAAATTTAATTTTTTTAAGTGTTTTAACACATATATGCGGGTTGGGTATTGACTAACCCGCATGTACACACTTTTATCTCAGGGAAAAGTAGTGTACAATGAATAAAACATTGTTTTTAAAATATTTGGACCAAGTCTGGAAGGAGGGGTTGCCCTAGGCCATAAACCAATCATCACAAGTACCAAGGGTGGTAAATGGAGCTATAATATATGCCCCCTAATATATGAGGTCAGAAGGAGTACATGATGGCCGAAATGTATTAAGTATATGGAAAGGAATCCAGTCAAGACTGAGAAGGACTTCACCAGAATTCAGCCTGCCAAACCATCAAAAAGAGATCAGAAAGAAACTGTTGTCTGAGGCGGGCATACCCCTGCTCAAACAAAGTAAAGCATGTTCACATATCAAGTACAAGCAGATCCACTATGTATACAAGTATATAAAGAACTGAAAGCACATAATGGATCATCTGATCATGATCGAAAAAGTACATGTCTGAATGTCACATATAAGAATATGATCAATGAAGCTGAAAGATGAAGCTGATCACTGATATCAAAAACTGATCCCAATAGTACCAAATGAACATGATGGAATAAAATGATACTACATCACAACTCAGATGCCAGCATATAAGATGTCGTTGTGAAGGACTGCAACATATAAGGTGGATGGTGTCAACTAGCAGTAACATGAGCAACTGACAAGTGAACCAAAACATGTTGATACAACCCGAGGTCTTCACCGACCACCGTGGTACATTTCTACACAATGGGAATAAATGATCTGAGGTCGACCACATGAGAAATCATTTGATTACCGGTCATTGATGTATATCGTTAACAAACGCAAGACTACTCACCGATAATGATAATGAGATTCAAGGTACCCAATACAATCTAGCAAGTGTGAATGGATGAGCTGGATTTGAACACCTGGAAGAATCTATTAATCAGGGGACAATGATGGTTTCCCATTGTCGATAGCGAAGGAATCTGCCACTGATGACTGCAAACCCCAAGGTACTGCCAAATGGACTCTAGATCTTTGTCCCAGAGCAATGAGCCATAGTCGATAGGAAAAGATACGATAGAAGGAAGGCATTAAGATATCCTTCATCAATCTAGCACGAGTGTAACCCGTAGGCCAATAATGTTGAAGGAATTAGACGAAAAAGATGTAGTAACCCGACCGAAGCATGTTTCTGGTGTACATAAGATGTAGCTAGTGCATGATAGAAACCCTCTGAACCAACCAATAATGAAAACTGACACGGAGGCGAGGAATCCACCAATAGGGTCAAATGGAAACCAAGGCACTGCATGAATCCCAATGTGTGATAATGAAAGCTGATGTCGAACACAAGGGAAACCACTCAGTCAAAGACCCATGATATTGATCGATGCTAAGCATAAGGTGACCTATCAATAATGAAAATAGGTCTAGGGTGCGGCTCTAGGCCTGCCCTTAGAGCAATATGTCGTCGTCGATAAAGACAAGACTCGCCAGCAAGAAGTCAATGGAGACCTTCTCAAACCGGCATGAGCAGAGGACCAATATAACTAATGTGATGACAAACATGACACTAACAACCAGGGATGGCCAACTAAAAAATAGGTCAAGGGACACCGTAGAGAGGTCGACCTAGGCTTACTTCCCTTGAACAAAAGCACAACTCAATAACAACTATATGGTAGCATATGATAACTCTGTATAAGTTCGTCATGTCGGAGGCAAGAGTGAACTCTCCATATGATTGGAAGAGGTAACCAATGAAAGGAGAGCTAACTCAATAACAACGTTAAGGTGTACCTAAGTCAAACTAAATCCCGCCCAAAATGGAGGAGAGACTTTCTTTTGAGTGCTTTGTTCAAAGGCGACACAACTGACTCTAGCTGCCAACAATATATGGAAATGTTCTCCCCATGTTGCGTTTGGTGGCAACACCAAGTCTGGATCTCCTCGGAAATCCATGCCAGGATACGAGTAGTTGTTGACTGCGATGATCTGTTGGTCCCACCAGGCGAAAAAATCATCATCGAAAGTCATCCTAGGCACATCCCCGCCTCCAAAGTGTTTCATCAAGCCAGCCCATCACCCATCTAAGGATCTCACGAGTTGCTGATAGAGACAGATACCTTGGGACATAGCCCAAGTACCTTCTCGAAGAAGAAGGAGCATAAAATAGTCCCATATCCAAAGTTCTTTTTCTGACCCTTCTGAATGGAGGTCAGTTGGCTCTTCATGTTGGTTAGAAAAGGTGTGCATCAGTCGAAAACCGTGGTTATGCATTCCATTGCCAAGCTCATGGACACCCATGAAGCCAGATGTAGTGAAGCTGATCTGTTTACCCCTGCAATGGTAAACATTGGAATCCCCAGTAGAGTCGCCAATTCTGTTATGGGAATAAGTACCCTAGGGCTTTGGGTTGGATCCAACAGAGCAAGAACAAACTACAATAAGAGACCCTCATACAACTCAGGCAACATGTTTATATAAACAAACTATGCGGTAGCGACCATACCCGAATGTCCTTTGTTTGGGTAGTTCCAGTAGGGTTCAGACCCTCTACAGCTCCTGATGATCCTCGAATCTGCAAATCAACCAATTCGAACATACATAGAAGCATATAGATAAAGAATTTTAATGAAATCAACTTTATATCATATAAGCAAATGATTATTTATACATCAAAATAACATTCATACATGAATTACAACAGTATCTGATGCATAAACAAAGTCAATCTCGGGAACAAGATGCTGATTCCTTTTATTGTACAAAGTTATAACTAACACGGAGAGAATTCACCTAAGTCTTCTTCTTCCAGCTCCAAGCGGAACCATCCTCCAGATCCATCCAGTCCCATTCTTCAATATCCTCCTTCCATAACCAATACCATGATATCTCAAGCAAGAGGGAGAATATCAACAATCAAGGAAACAAGGATTTCCTGAAACTTGGGGAAGTGCATGAAGCATAGGGATACTTCAGACTCAGTCAGGGATAATCTCAGTATAATAATTCTATCTCTTCTCTTTCTTAAGGCCTTCCCATAGAAGTCTATTTATACTTCTCCCAATTAGTTTTTTAGTTGGGAAATAGTTGGGCCATGGGCACTAGGAGGTAAACAATGGGTAAAACTCGTGAACTCCGCCCCTAATTAATGAAATTTAATTTTTTTAAGTGTTTTAACGCATATACGCGGGTTGGGTATTGACTAACCTACGTGTACATGCTTTTATCTGAGGGAAAAGTAGCATACAGGGAATAAAACATTGTTTTTAAAATATTTGGACCAAGTCTCGAAGGAGGGGTTGCCCTAGGCCATAAACCAAGCATCACAAGTACCAAGGGTGTTAAATGGAGCTATAACAGATATAAGGTAATATTTATTATTAAAATAAGAGATATATGGTAATATTAATTAATAAAATAATATATGTTATGAAAAAACATAAATTTGAAAATCAAATTGCAAAAGTTTACTATTATGAATGGATTAGACATTAGCCATTTCTGAAATTGAACATTGCAACTATAATTTACATTGTGACTAACGTGTGTTTACTGAAGTATGCAAAGGTAGCATGTGTGGAGATGTTTGTGTTCCTTACTTCGTAAATGCACTCTTTGTGCACACTATCTAGTGCACTCTCGTACACAATTGCTGTGACAATTTCTGCATATATTTTGTATGTATACCAAAACAGTTGTGTAGGAAAACAACTTTGTGGAGCAACAAACAAACACTTTACACCACAATGTCTCGTGTATCCATATACATTTATGCATGTTACATATTTTGTGCCAATATTCAAAATTAAGCCTTGATACAAAGTAAGTGCGGAGATGTGGAAGTTCACATGACCAAAAAATATTTGCATAAAAGATATTAGGCCACTCAGCTCCGCATAATAGATAAAACATCACAAAAAACAGAATAAAAAATTTTAAAATCAAATTCATCCTCCATACATTTATTTCTGAAAACTGCAAATCGTAAACTTTTACGTTATTTGATACATGTTTTCCGATTTGGTAATAATGTTTTAAATGGCAAAACAAAAATAGCAATTATTTTATCTTTGCAAATTGCTTTCATAATTGTGCTTATATTGTTTTGATAATGAAATGGTTATACTTGAAATTGTAATTTGCATAATGTGGATATGCGAGAATGTAGACTAAGTAGAATAAAGGCTTCGTTCGCATTCTGCATATATCGTTTATATATTTTGCATTTTTCCAAAATTTAATAATACAATTCATCAAAAAAAAAGAAAAAAAAAATTTAAATAAATTGATTTAAGATAGCCAAATATCTCACATTTACTAACTTGGCAAGATAGTGAATAGATTAATAAAAATGAGGAATGGTTGGCTTGGGAGAAGAAGGGCGAAGAAGTTGCAACAATCCCATGGAGGCTTGACCTAAGTTGGTGGCCTTCTCCCTATAGCTGGGCTTTGGCCCCTTGTGTGTGTTTCTTGTTGATTTCTATTGGAGTACACTGTATGACTGTGTCTACTAGGGGTGAGCCTATTTGGCTCGCTATCCCTACCTATCTACCTCTTTCGGCGATGGCCCTTTTGTCTGGCTCGAAGTCCCTCCGGGTTTGTGGCTTATAGTAGCAACGATCACCACTTTCCTCTTAACAGGTGTGATGATTACAGACGATTGAGAAATTTAGGGTTTTCCTTCTTATTTTCAGTTATGTTTTCCTTCTTCCAGTGATTTACCAGTTTGATCTTCATTGAATCTATTATTTTCTTATTGCAATCACCTTTTAAAATGGTTTGAGTGTGCTTGAACTTTGATTAGCCTTTTAGGGTTTCTAGGTCTTCTAGGTCAACCTTCGTTCACTTGTTGGCCTTCTCATCAGAGATCAGAGATCAATTGCCTGGGTTAAAGAATCTTTGTGTGTTCAAACATCCCATGCACATCACTTTTGGTTCTTGTGTCTTAAGTTGTTTTCACTAGTAGATATTGTGAAAGTTTCTTAAGTTCTCTTTGACAAACAATAGATTACAAATCAATTGTCTCATTGAAATCAAAAGGAAATGTTTGCTTTAAATTTTTTGTTTCGAAAAGTGAAAGTGAAAGTGTTATTATTTTCATAGTTTTCAAAGCATTTTGAGCTGCATTCAAATCATTGATGTGAAAGAGATTTTCTTATTTTTTGGCTTGCTTGCAGTCTCTTTTACTTTTGCACTAGATTATGTTAGTTGCATTTTGAAAAAGAGAAAAAATCATCATTGCATCTTAAGGAAATTTTTCTTTAAGGTTTGTTTTGGCATTGCATTTGCTGATCATATGAAATATTAGATTTCATATTTTGCATTTAGCGTTTGAATATTGTCATGGATGCACTTTTGCATTTGGCTTGTTCCATGATTTGAGTGATCTTCTTCCCTACATAGATAGCTTTCATCAAATTGAAGGATTTCATTTCATCATCTAGTTTTCATTTTAGGAATAGCTAACATCATTAAGGCCTTGAAATTGAAACATAATTCCAAGATCAAATTTAAAATATATCGATTAATCTAAGGAGGATTTGAAACATTAACGTTCATATTTAGTGGTCTAGGCTAGAGACATGTTCCAACGTCTTTAAAACTTAGCAACTGTCATTCACTTCAGCATTAGACAGCGCTAGCGGAAACTTGTGCTCCCTGTACCATCGCGTATATAAAGGGAGACACCCATAGGTTGCAAACCTTTATCCATAGGAAGTCGAATCTGTCGCCCTGTAAACATGATACACCAAACACAGCATTCAGGGAGATTGCAGGCACGTACATCAAGTCCTTGGTAAATTTATTTATTGAGGTGTATATTGCAGTTGATGGTCGCTTGGTACTCCTTTTACCTAGATTCACCTGAGCAATCATTTCAATCTTTTCTGACTCTTTAAATGTGAAAATATCATCAAGCAACTTGTCCTTTCAAGCTCGCTAAACCATCAAAAGTGAATAGAGTTAACTTTTCACCCATTTCTCGACTCTTAAAACATGAAAAGCAAAGTTTTTGTTTCTAAAAAATAACTGCCCAAGATAAACATGTCGAACCCAAGCAATTGCTTCTTGGACCAATATTGAGTAATTCCATGTTACTTTCACAATTGTTAAAAGACCTAAATGAATCTCCTTTCCTTTTTTCCATTGAGAGGAAGTCATGTGGTTGAACCATTGAGTTCATCTCATAGTTCCCCTTCATTGTCTAATATTGAAGGGTCCTCCCAAGGAGTTCATCCAGAACTTCCTTAGTCACTTGAGGATCAATGTTTTGAACTTGGAATTATTCTGAGCATCCAACCTTTATCTTCTCATCCGCCTCCATCAGATTCATGGTCATCTCAAGAATCTGATCAGGATTCCTCTGATAATCCTATTCATACCCCTGAGAGTCTGCAGAGGCTTCTTGTCTATTTGTCGAATCCATTGTTCTATCATGTTGTGATATTTCCTCAGCGTCCTTACAGTCTGTACAGTTAGCTTGGTATTCCTTTAGAGTTATCTCCTCAGACATCTCAGGTTCCTCATCACCAATTATTTCCATCTATGGAGTCAGAAAGTGAAATTTTTGTCTCCTCTCCGGGTCATTCGAAAGTTTCCGCTACCCATAATCCTCATGTGGATGATGAGAAAAGATATGAATTTCCTCCAGAAGGCTTTCCTTATACAGGAAGAGTCTCGTCTCTCACCTATCCTGAAACTAGTGGACCCATGTTGCCACATTGTTATACCACTCTAGCTTAGTTAGTTTTGGGTATTCCTAGTGCCTCGTCACTATATCAAAACCCCACTTGGTCTTTCATCATGAACCTGTTTCATCATTTCAACCAACTGTTTCAGGTCAAGTCTCGGTAAGTTCTTCTACCCCTCCATCAAGTGGAAGAAATGTACCACTGCCTGGGGGGCAAGATCCAAATATTCCTCTTGTGTCAGGCGAAATCAATTTGAGTGGATTACAAACTCACATGGTTGGAGTTAACCAACCTTATAATGGTGCTATTCCTAACCCTGCTAGTCCATCCGGGTCAGGTAACGTCCAATATCAGCAGTCGTATATGGCTCAGGTTCCATTCCAACAGGCTTATGTCCCATATGGTTCGCAAGCCTTGGCTAATCTGCCTTACATTCCTCAAGCTGGAGCTTATGTCCAGCCTATTCAATTCACTATTCCTGATGGATATGGCCATATTCAATTTGGGAAATATCAATACCCTCAGGGTATAACCCAAGGAACTGTTTAGCTACCCTTGCAGCAACAAGGAAAACCTTTGCAGCAGCAAGGGAAACCTTTGCAGTAGCGAGGGCCATCTTTGCAGTACCAAGGGAAAATGCTATAGCAGCAGGGGAAACCTTTGTCGTGGTCACAACAATCTTTGCAGCCACAAAGTTAGTTTGTTCGACAGTCCTCTCATCCTCTGTCCTCACAAGGCCAACCTTTGCAGCAGTAACGTCAACCTTTACAGTAACAAAGTCAGCCTTTGTAGCAACAAGGTCAGCCTTGGAAGCAGCAAGCTTTATATGCGTATTAGCAAGGTCAACCTTTGCAACGCTAAGGTCAACCCCTACAGCAGCATGGTCAATCTTCTTACATCCAGGGTCAATAGGTTCAACAACCTTATAACCTGTATGCCACATACCAAGCTTATTAGTGGCCTATATATCCAACCTGCCCTAGAACAAATCCACCTTATCGTTAAGGCAACTCTCAGTGGGGAGAAAGTCAAGTTCCATATGGACAAAATCCTCCACTGTGGGGGAAAAATCCTTACCAGCAAGGATGGACACCGTAGTTTTGGTCTCCTGAAAGGACCTATATTCCGTTTAACACACAATTGCCTTTCCTGGATACGTTGGAGCTTCCTGATGTCTCGAGGCTCACAAATGATCCCATTCTTCATTCGCCTTACTCGCCTCTAGTTCCAACAAAAATTATGATCGATTCCCCCAAATTTGAGGGAAAAGCTAAGGAGGATCCCCAAGCCCACGTGATGACATATCACCTCTAGTGCTCCTCCAATTCATATGTTGATGATTATATTCATCTTCGACTCTTTCAAAGAACTCTCACAAGTGTTTCCGCTAAATTGTACATTGAATTGCCTCGAGGTGCCTATGGTGACTTCAACTCTCTAGCAATGGCTTTCCTCACTCCTTTCCAATTTCCAGTTCGATATGAGACTGGCACTCCTTTGCTTATGCCCCTTAAGCAAGACACCGTAACCCACATTTCCGATCATGTCCATGAATGGAGACATCAATGTCGCATCATCAAATTTGAGATTGTTGATGAGATGTTTATATAATGGTTCACAAAATCATTCGTTAGCAAGATTGCGAAGGAAATAGATATGGGTGGATGTGTTACTGAAAAGAAAGCTATCGCCCATGCCCAGTATTTAGATTTGGTCTATTCGCAATCTGGCACATTGTATGAGATGTTACTGTTAGCCCTGAGGTGCAGTGCTGACTTTTTGAAGATTGAAGGAAAGGCTCGGTCTGCTTCGTTATTCTTAAAAGGGCCCCACATGGGCCATCATTCCCCTTCTTCTTTTACCCTGCTCACACTCTACCTGTCGCATTTCCTAAATTAACCTTCATACCCTGACAAAACCCTCTTTAACCTTAGCCCCAAGGGAATTAGCCAAAAACCCCCATAAAACCTTACCCATTCGCCATACACGCCGTCAGCACAGCTCCTGAGGGCACCCCGTATTTCACCTCCCTCCACCATTGATCTTTTCGATCCAACGGCCCACATTCCTCCCGATCAATGCATCATGCCCGATTGTTCTCCACCTTTAGATCAACCCCACCAGATCTAACAGTCAAAACCCATATCGCGTGGACAACAAGCGCAAAAAGTGCGCGCCCGATGAGGGTGGTTTTTCTCTTTCCCCACTGCTACGTGTCATCCATTGAATGGCATCAAGCGAATTCTGACATTTACCGATGGCTGGCCGATAAAAGTTGTTTCCACTTAAATCAAACCACCTCACGCGTTATCGCCTGCACATCTCCACCGCCCGATAATCATCCGATCTACTCACCTGAAGATCCAATGGCCCGAACATGTTCTGCTCCCGCCACAACCACTAGCCTCCAAAAAATTGATCCCCACCACACATCTCCCTTGATCCAACGGCCACCATTCACAATCACTCACAACCATTCATCTGCGCATGCACTCCATACCCCAGGTCTTGTATGTTACGTGAAGAAGAAGATGGCCGACTCTGTCAGTCTAGCGACAGTCTAACCATGAAATTGAATTAAAAGAAGAACATGGCTAGGGGAGAAAATGACATAGCACGACTCAGCAAACGAATTAAAACAGTCATGGAACTCCACTTCCATGATCAATCTGACCACCTAGAGGACAACACGGTACCAGAACTGATCAGGTTTTCGTAGTGGAAAAAGTAACTATTTCAAAGATGCTATCAGACACTTAATGGTAGTTGTTGGTCAATTAAGACCCCTCCATCCCTAAATGGCTAAGGGCCATTATAATGAAAGATTATAAATAGCTTGAAGAAAAATGTAATCAAGGTTGGCAATTGTGTTTTAGTTCAACTTCTAGAGACTATAGATATTTTGTAACTTGCAGCGCTGTTGGTACCATTCCATGACCTCCTTTTTCCTCCTAAAACATATCATTTGCCTACCTCTTTCCATCATATATCTCTCAGATCCCTTGAAAATTGATTAGTTAATAGTCCTATAGTTATTAAATTGCATTAAAATTGATTTAGGAGTTTTATGTTAACGAATTAGGAATTTTTGGTAAAATGGCTACAGGAAGTTCCAACATCCTGTAATTGGTTCATTGTTTGACATGTGGCATGACAGCTAGGCTAGAGCGAAGGGTAGGGATGAAAAGTAGAATGTCCAAGCATGGACGAATACCTATCCTACAGCAGAATCGACCCTCCTACATGCGCGGTTAATGAAGGTCAAAGTATAGCATGTTGGCGACAAAGGCAGCAATAGCAAGCATTCTAAATTGATTTAGTTTTGTTCCTTTTTGAAATCAGTTTAGGATAGAAACATTTTTAAAAATCGCGACATGGTAAAAGCGGCAACAACCACATCATGAATGTACATTTGTTTTCAAAATGTAAGGGTTGTAAGACCATATGTAAACACAGTTCTGAGTAGTCAGTGGATTATTATTATTGTTTCGTTTTGAAAACAGAGTTTGAACTTAATATCAAAGACATAATTTGCAGTCACGATCTTTCCTTGTTGCGTTGATTTAATAATCGATTGATCACAGTCCAGTATACCTCTGGAACGCGGACAGGCCCTGCGTTAACTTGGTATACTGTTATTTTCTTTTCATTTGCAACTTAGGGTATTAAATGATATGCGCAGTGATTAGAATTGATTGTTGATTTCAATAGAATGCATATGGTTTATGTTTATGATAGCACTTGAATAGTTCATCACTGAGATCGTGAATCGTATCCTGTAAGGGATTCGATCCCTTGTTGTCTTTTAAAGCAATGTCATGAACTCTATTATCATTTCAAAGTATGCTTACGATTTCTGTATGTTTTTATCTTGCATGAATATTAGTGAATGTTGAGTATTTGTTGAACAGGGGTTTTATGCATGGTGTCTCTGTAAGGGGATTAAAATCTTGGTTTGCAGTGATACACAGCGTTTTAATTTGGTAAATGAATTGAATGATAGTGCTGTAATTAGGTAGATTAACTGAGTGACCTAAGTGTTTGGGTGATAGGTAACATACCTCAATCTTTCATAAAGAAGTCCTGTGACCTACCATCATAACCACTTAGCTAATAATCCTTTATGTCTATATACTTTAGACGCATGCCTCTAAGTCTACGCATCCTGGTTGATAATAAATATAGCCTAGTCTAGCACCCTAGACAGGACACTACAAGCGCCTCATCTTCATTTTCAACAATGCAAGCTTCTTTTGCTATTAATTTCTCAATGCCCATTTCTCCTCTATTCTAATCTTGTGCCTAAATTTTTGTATTCGTGATTTCTTCTATGTCTAATGCTAGATAACTATCATCTTATCTCTAGATTAGACAATTGAATGTATCAGTGAGTAGGTCACTCAGGTTTCTTTTGTATCTAATGCAAGATAACTGTCATCTTATCTCTGCATTTTTAGATTAGATTTGCAAGTTTCTTTACTAGTTGCAGCTGGCCATCATACATTCTATATGCATCTACTAGTGTGGTTAGTATTCTTCGTCTATTCACCTAATTCCCAAATTGTTGAGCATTGGTGCTCTAAAGCCTTGTAGTCTGAGGGTGTTCATGCATGTCTGGAGTGAAAACAGAGTAGAAGTGGCTATCTAGCTTGAACCAAACCATCACCCATCCCAATAAGTTCCTACAACCATATTGAAGATTATATGTTACTAGGCATCTCTGAGCTACAACCTAGGAAAGTTTCCTGGAGCCCTAACATAATTGGCGTCGTTGCTGGGGAGAGGAGATTGAAGCTCAGCTTCCTTGGGAGATGACACAGATCCAGCTTTGATGATAGACAAATTCTGGACACATTTTTTGTTGTAATCATCTATCTGGTGACTCTACTGGAGGCTGAAACTCTTGGCAACTCCACATCACAGTTCTGGCTCAGTTTGTGAGGCACATTCGGAGAAATCCTTAGAAGTCACCAGTTGACCCAGTACGTGACCCTGAGAAGATTATCAAGGAAAGAAAGACACCACAAAAGGTAGCACCAGGATCAGGTAAACCTAAACAATCTTATGCATCTCTGCAAGAAAGGCTTGTAACAAAGCAAATACATATTGAGAATTTAGCCTCTAGCACTAGCAGTGAAGAGAAATTTTCAGAGATTCATAAAACTCCTTATTCTTTAGGTCCTCCTTTGGATTTCAGCCCAAAGGAAACCTCCCCTCCTGTCTATCATATTCCTTTAACCCTGTCAGTCATTTATCAACTCCCTACCTTCCAAACTGTCAACACTCATTCATCTACCCCAGTCATGACAGGCCCACAAGCACCCACCAAAATGTAAAGAATCATCGCTGCAAGGTATGGGCCCTTGGTATTTCCTACTCCTTTAAATGCCATGCCTGTAGGAGAATATCAGAAGTGCCTACGTTCACTGGGACAAAAGGAGTCACAGCAAAAGAACATCTTGAGTCATTCTATAGCTATGCTGATAACCTAGATATTAGTGAAGATGATGTATGGATGACAGTATTCGTCCAAATCCTAGATGGAGAGGCTAGAAAATGGTTCAGATAATTGACCCCTTAGATGATGTGTTCCTAAAGCATTGGGTGGATAAGAAAGATCTGCTCTATTATCATACTGATTTTGGCAACCTAAAAAGGGAAAATGGGGAGTCATTATCTGATTTCAATAAAAGGTTCAACCGGATGTGCAGCAAGATACAAGCTGAAGTGAAACCTACTCCCACCTCTGCCAAGCTCACCTATGCCAATGCCTTTGATTCTAACTTCTACCTGCTATTGAGAGAAAGAAGATGTGCTTCTCTGGCTGAGATGCAGGATACAACCTTGGAGGTAGAATCAAATATCATGGTTGCAAAGAAACTCAACGGACATGCTAATCGAAGGAGACAGAGGGGTGAAACTTCCTCATCTTTAGACCCCGAGATAGACAAAATGACCAAGATGATAGAGTCATTGGCCTCTAAAATCTCCAAGCTGAAGGTTGAGCAGCATTCGGGGAAAGGAAGGGGTCCTAATACATTTTCTCCTATAAACGCAAATCCATATAGGAGAGCAAATGAACAATTGCAGATCATGCAAAGGGGCAAAGAGGCCAGTGAAGAACAGAAGGTGAAGACTCCTTTCTAGAATGCAGTCATGGAGGAGTAGCAGTTCGATGAGGAGGATGAGATCCACTGCATGGAAGACGGAGGTACTGCTTCCTTTTTTACATTAGCTACCTATGAGGAGTCATTACTCAGGGACCAGCCCAGCCAAGAGTTGCACGGAGAAGTTGTTCTACAAACTGAAGATTAGTAGAGATATAACCTGAGGTCAAGGATGAGTAATGGCAAAGAAAGCCCTGTCCAAAGACTTGTTGTCCCCACAGAGTAGCAGATTAGCAAGCAGAAGTGACCAACAGTTGATCCCAACATCCTCAAAGCACCAGCTCAAGAGGTAGGAGGTCTTGACAAGTCTGCTTCCTCTTTTAGTTTTGAATCAGAAGTTCAGAAGTTGAAAATATATTTACCTCTTATAGAACTAGTAAAGAATGAGGTCTTTAAGAAATTCATCCTTGATGCCCTTGAGCTCAAAGCCACACAAGCATCAAATGACTGTGTCAATTTGCAAGATGATAAGCCTCCAGTTGTTCTTAGTACCATGATTGAACCTGCTGATGACAATTCCCCATCATTTTATGTCTCCTTGACCATTCATGACAAAATCCTCCACAATTGCCTACTAGACATAGGCACCAGTCATAATCTAATGCCCAAGGCTATCATGGATGAGTTAGGCCTTGATATCACCAAACCTTATCATGACTTGTTCTCTTTTGATTCCAGAAAAGTGAAATGTCTAGGGTTGATCAAAGACTTGGCCATCACCTTATCTCAACTACCCATGAAGAGCATGATGATGGATATTGTAGTAGCAGATGCCCCCCCTAAGTTTGGCATGCTACTTTCCAGAGGATGGATTAAGAAGTTGGTTGGGACATTGCAAAATGACATGTCCTATGCCACTGTCCTGATTTTTGGGGGAGAAGGTAGAAGGTTATACAAGGAAGCCCAGCTGGCGTATATCATCAGTGATGAAAAGAACCCCACTAATCATCCCATTTATGCTATGGACACTAATTTTGGAGCATGTATTCTCCAAATTGAAGAATCCCAGTTGGCCTCAGTGCAGCTCAAGAAACCAACACGCTAGGTCATGGAGAAGGAAGGGCCACAAGTTTGGGATATGTTCTTTGATGGAGCTTGCTCTAGGGAAGCTACAGGAGCCGGTTGTTGGGTGTGGAGCCTGATTATCTTCTGTATTCAAAGGTATCGCCACATTGGACTCTAGTTCAAAATGGGGCGGCAACATTGCCCATAAAATATTTGCTGCAGGGGGGGTCCGGGAGGCGGCTGCGACCTTTGGGGAGCCCTCCCGTGGGGGGGTTTGGGGGCAGTGCCCCCGAAGCTAAGAATAGATGTAAAATTACCTTGTAAAAGTATAGTAATTTCTAGTCAATCTAGGCCGTTCATTAGGCGGAGATCTGACGGTAGAGGTTATGTTTAATTTAGGGTTTTTTGCCCTAGAAGGCAACCCCTCACTATATATATGAGGGAATTGTATTGCGTCTATGTATATTTGTATTATGAGTGAGGAAGAGAGAGGAGATTGAGAGCAAAGAGGGAGTTACGGTGGATTTGTTGTATGTTGTATCTCTTTAGTTTGCTGGATAATATAATAAAAGAAGGATTGGTTATTTCTCCATGGACGTAGCCCAAACTGGGTGAACCACGTACATCTGTGTCTCTCTTGTTTTATGCATTTTTTGTGTTTATATTTCTGCAATATTTTATGTGCTCCATTGCTCTGTAATATATAATTTTCTAACAACTGGTATCAGAGCCGAAGGTCTATTTGGTTGATAAACTCATAGGAGAGAAGGGTTCCTAGTTCGAGTGGGAGCAATGGTGGAAGATGGTAGGTTTAGGGTCGAAAAATTTAACGGCCAAAACTACTAGTTGTGGAAGACACAGATGGAAGATTATCTAGATCAAAGAGATGTGTACCTACCATTGAGTGGAAAGACAAAGAAGTTGACAAGTATGATAGGCATAGAATGGGATATTCTTTTAGAAAGGCACTTGGAACAATACGGCTGTGCCTAGCGGCGTCGATAGCGTTTAATATTTCAAAGGAAATGAGAACATAGGGTTTAATTTCGGCATTGGCCAAACTATATGAAAAACCCTCAGCCTCAAATAAGGTATTTCTTATGAAGCATTTATTTAATATGAAGATGTGAGAAGGTGGATATGTTGCTGATCATTTAAATGATTTTAATACAATTACAAGTCAGTTAAGTTCTGTAGGGGTAAATTTTGATGATGAAGTTAGGGCTCTGTTATTTCTGTGCTCATTGCCAAAAATTTGGAATGGTTTAGTTATGGCCATTATTAACTCTATCTTTGGATCTAGTACTTTAAAGTTTGATGATGTTGTTGGTGCAATCCTTAGCAAGGAAATGCGATGGAAAAGCTTCGGTGAGACATCAGGTAATGCTTTGACTGCAAAGACTAGGGGAAGAAAAATGGAAAGAGGAAAGAGCCCTGGATATCGCAGTAAGCCAAGAAAATGCAGATCCAAGTCTAGATTGGAGATAGTGTGCTGGAAATGTGGGAAGAAATGACACCTGAAGAAAGACAAGTAGTCTCGAAAGGTAAAAGAAGGAGATGCGCAGCAAGAAACTAATCATGAAGCGAATGTAACAGGTCATGTGTTGCAAGATGCTTGGATTCTTTCTTTAGAAAATATTATTGATGCCTGGGTGGTAGATTCAGGGGCTTCATTCCATGCCACACTTGATAAGAAACATTTTCATGATTATGTTCAAGGAGATTTTGGACAGGTTTGATTGGGTGATGATAAAACCTGTCAAATCGTTGGAATGGGTACAGTTTTCATAAAACAGCAGAATGGAAATCAAAGGCTATTGAAGGAGGTAAATCATGTTCCAAATCTGAAGAAAAATCTAATTTCAACAGGGCGGTTGGGAGGTGAAGGTTGGGTAACTACTTTCACAGATAAAACCTAAAAGGTCACTAAAGGATCCCTGGTAATAGAAAAAGGAGGAAAGGTTGGTACATTGTATTTATGCAATGGTATTTCTAATTATGTTAATGATTTAACCTCTATAGGAGAATATATGACATTGTGGCATCATAGGCTTGGGCACATGAGTGAGAAGGGGATGCAGATTCTTCACTCAAGAAATTTTTTGCCAGGTTTGAAGCATGTTGATTT
>APFE030569811.1:67952-126505 GCA_000404065.3 Pinus taeda
ACACCTTTTGCTAGCCATTTCAAACTTAGTAAGGAGATGTGCCCAAAGACCCAAGAAGACATGGATTATATGTCTAAAGTTCCATATGCATCAGTAGTTGGAAGCTTAACGTATGCAATAGTCTACAAAAGGCCTGATATTGCACATGCAGTGGGAGTTGTAAGCAGGTACATCAAAAATCCAAGAAAAGAACATTGGATGGTAGTGAATTGGATTCTCAGGTATTTGAGAAGTACCACAAATCAAGCATTATGCTTTGTTGGTTCAAACATTTCTCTATAGGGATATGTTGATGCAGATATGGTAGGTGATAGAGATAACAGGAGGAGCACAATAGGATATGTGTTTACTGTAGGTGGAACAGTTGTCAGTTGGGTGACAAAACTGCAAAGTATTGTTGCACTCTCAACAACAGAAGCAAAGTATGTTGCTGCTATAGAGGCTAGTAAAGAAATTATTTGGTTACAAAGTTTTCTGGATGAATTGGGTAAGAAGCAGGAGTTGGGCAGGTTATAAAGTGACAGCTAGAGTGCCATACATCTTGCAAATAACTCTGCATTTCATTCCAAGACTAAGCATATACATCTCAAGTACCATTTCATACGTCGGCATTGGAAGATGGACAGTTG
This sequence comes from Pinus taeda, assembly GCA_000404065.3. NCBI lineage: Eukaryota > Viridiplantae > Streptophyta > Pinopsida > Pinales > Pinaceae > Pinus > Pinus taeda. The sequence continues at coordinate 68,582 of APFE030569811.1, forward strand.
AAGCTGGAAAAGATACACACTAGCCAAAATCCTGCAGATATGTTAACAAAAGTTGTAACCAGGGAAAAATTGAGAATCTTCCCAGTTTCAATTGGTCTTCAAGTATGATGAAGAAGATGAGAAATAGCCAGATCCAAAGTGGAGTCATTGTCTAGCAAATGAAGCAGCGGTGGAGCTGCTATAATCAGTCTCCAAGTGGGAGATTGTTGGGTGTGGAGCCTGATTATCTTCTGTATTCGAAGGTATCGCCGCATTGGACCCCAATTCAAAATGGGGCGGAAACGCCACCCATAAAATATTTGCTTCAAGGGGGGTCCAGGGGGGCGGCTGCGACCTTTGGGGAGCCCCCCCCCCTTGGCGGGGGGTTTCAGGAGCAGTGCCCCCGAAGCTAAGAATAGATGTAAAAATACCTTGTAAAAGTATAGTAATTTCTAGTCAATCTAGGCCGTTCATTAGGCGAAGATTTGACAGTAAAAGTCATGTTTAATTTAGGGTTTTTTTCCCTAGAAGGCAAACCCTCACTATATATATGAGGGAATTGTATTGCGTCTATGTATATCTATATTCTGAGTGAGGAAGAGAGAGGAGATTGAGAGTGAAAAGGGAGTTGCAGTGGATCTATTGTAGGTTGTATCTCTTCAGTTTGTCGGATAATATAATAAAAGAAGGACTGGTTGTTTCTCCATGGACGTAGCCCAAACTGGGTGAACCATGTATATCTATGCCTCTCTTGTTTTATGCATTTTCTGTGTTTATGTTTCTGCAATATTTTATGTGTTCCATTGCTCTGTAATATATAATTTTCTAACACCGGTGTAGTGATGGTATCCCCAACACATGAATGCATACATATGTCTTTCAAGTTACCTTTTCAGGTCACCAACAATATAGCAGAGTATGAGGCGTTGATATTGGGCTTAAATGCTACTAAAGAAATGGGAATCAAAGACATAAAGGTGTTTGGAGATGTCAGTCTCATCATTCAACAAGTTAACAAAACGTTTCAAGCAAAGTACCCCACGCTGAAAGCATACAGAGATGAGGTATGGAGGCTCAAAGATTCTTTTAGTAGCTTTTGTATCTCCTATATTCCTAGAAACAAAAATCAGCTTGTTGATTCCCTCGTTGGGTCTGCTAGCATGTTCATCCCTCCCATGCCCCCTAAATTGGCTTATGAAGTTCAAGTAAAATATAGACCATCTCTGCCTGATAATGTCAAATACTAGAAAGTTTTTCAAGATGATGATGAAGTCAATAGGTTTCCGCAAGTCATTGATGAATTCTCTGAAATGCAAATTGCTCAAGATAATGAAGCCATGGAGGAATGTCACCAGTCTCAGCTAAGAAACAAAATTGGCCAAGATAACATTGTACAATTTCCTAGTAACCCTATACCTAAAGGTTTGGTGCCTCTAGAGAAGCTGTTTGACCATAATGATGTACCCTATAAGACTACCCAAAAAGAAAATAAGTCTATAGTCCATAGACATAACATACGGAGCCCAGATCATCCAAAGTATATAAATCTATCCATCCACTTGTCTACTGCCCAAAGTTCTGAATATTGCACCCTAATGAAGCAATTTCCCGATGTCTTTGCCTGGGAATACAGTGACCTTAAGACTTATGACAAAAACATCATTCAGCATAAGATCCCACTGGAGAAAGACACCATCCCTTTCAAGAAGAAGTTGTGACTCATAAACCCTCTGCTACTACCTTTGATTGAAAAGGAAATTAAGAAATTGTTGGTTGCCAAGATCATAGTTCCCCTGAGGTATTCGAAGTGGGTAGCCAACCTGTTAGTCGTGAGGAAGAAAAGTGGGGAAATCAAGCTATGTGTTGACTTCAGGAACCTGAACAAATGCTCTAAGAAAGACAACTATCCCCTACCTGAGATGGAACATTTGCTGCAAAAGGTTTCAGGGGCTAGAGTCATGTCTTTCGTGGATGGATTTTCAGGGTACAATCAAGTTGTTGTACATCCAAAGTACCAAGAAAAGACTGCATTCACCACTTCTTGGGGCACTTTTATGTACTCCAAGATGCCCTTTGGACTAATGAATGTTGGGGCCACCTTTCAGAGGAACATAGATATAGCTTTTCCATAAGAGAAGGACAAGTTTGTCCTAGTCTACCTGGATGATATAACAATTTACTCCAGCAGTCATCAGGATCATTTGCAGCATTTGAAGAAAGTGTTTCTGAAGTGCAGACGATTTAGGATTTCAGTAAATCCTAAGAAGTCACAATTCACTTTAGAAGAAGGCAAGCTTTTAGGACATTTTGTTTCTGCTATAGGTGTTAGGATCAACCCAGAAAGAGTTAAAGCAATACAGACATTGTCTGTCCCAAGGTCGAAAAAAGACATTCAGTCCTTTTTGGACAAGATCAACTTTGTGAGGAGGTTTATTCCCAATTTTGTAGAACTAGTGAAACATATCACCTCCACTGAAAAAGGGATCAGAGATTAAATGGACCGATGCAACAAGAAAATATTTTGAAGCCATCAAAAAAGTTATTATGGAAGCTCCCACTCTAATCAGCCCGGACTATAACAAGGAGTTCCATATCTTCTCTTTTGCTTCCTGTGACACCCTTGCAGCAATCTTTTTGCAGAAGGATGATGAAGGTACAGAGCACCTAGTGGCCTTCTACAACAATACTTTGAGAGATGTTGAATTAAGGTATGACCTCATTGAAAAGCAAGCCTATGCTCTCATAAAGCCTTTAAAGGCATTCTGAATCTACATTCTGCACTCCAGGATGATTGCCTATGTACCCTCTACCTCAGTAAAGGATGTCCTAACACAGCTAGATGTTGATGGAAGAAGGGCTAAATGGATTACAAAGCTCATCGAGTTCAACATTGAATTGAAGCCCACCAAGCTTGTCAAAGGCCAAGGCCTTGCTCAGCTGATGGCTGAAGAAAACTGTAGAATGTTAGACATAAATTGCATGGGTACAAATTCGGATGTTGGATAGACAAGGGAAGCAATAGTGGAACAAGGGCAAAACCAGTCTTTGGCTAAAAATCTAGCTTCTTCCGAATGGTATTCTAGAATATCTCAGTTCCTGTTGAAGCTAGAAGTTCCTTCGGGCCTTAGTTCAAGCCAAGCCAGGACCATTAAGCTCAAAGCAGCCAAGTTTTGCATCCATAAGAACCTGCTTTATTGGAGGGACCCATCCGGAATCCTCTTAAGATGTCTAGACAAAGACTAATCTGTGGAAGTCACACAAGTTCCATGCTAGCATCTATGGAGGACATCATTATTGGAAAACCATAGCCCACAAGATCCTGAGAGCTGGGTATTATTGGCCCACTCTATTCTCTGATGTGATTTCATTTGTGAAATCTTGTGACAAGTGCTAGAGGTTTGCAGGAAGACAACAGCTGAAATATTTGCCCCTGAAGCAGATACATACCAGTTGCCCTTTCCAACAGTGGGGTTTGGATTTCATAGGGGAGATTAATCCCCATTCCAGTGGCCAACATAGATGGATTTTAGTAGCCACTGATTATTTTACCAAATGATCGAGGCCATCCCCACTAAGAAAGTTGATCAGCAGGTTGTCATGAAATTGTTGACAGAAAACATTTTCACCAAGTTTGGCTACCCAAACAAATTGGTTACAGACAATAGAGCAGCTTTCAGGATGAAAGAATTGGTGGAGATGTGTGACTCAATGGGCATTAAACTAGTGCATTCCACCTCATACTATCCTCAAGGTAATGGCCTAGCAGTATCATCCAATAAAAGCCTAGTAAGGATAATCAAAAAGTTGCTGGAAGACAACAAGTGGAGCTGGGATTCCAAACTAAAGTTTGCATTGTGGGCTGAAAAGGTTACCACCAAGAAGTCCACAGGGAACTCTCCATTCAAGTTGTATTGCACTAAGGTTTTTTTCCCAATCCAATTGACCCTCCCTGTGGCCAAATTCTTGCAAGAAGAGTAGAATGAGAAAAGTGATCTGGCAAGGAGGATGAGTGACTTGGCTGAAGTTCATCAAATCAGAGATCAACTGATTGAGAGGTCTGTAATACATCAAAGGAAAATCAAGGAAGCTTTTGACAAAAAGGCAAAGATGGACAATCTTCAGGTTGGTGATTGGGTCCTCAAATGGGATGCACTAAAGGAAAAGAAAGGCAATCATGGTAAATTTGATGCTTTATGGACAGGACCATTTGTCATCTCTCAGGTCCAGGGAAACAATACTTTCATGTTGCAAATTTTGGAAGGAGAAACTATTTTTGATGGTCCAGTCAATGGGCGATTTTTGAAAGTTTATTTTGTTTAAGGCTTTTAGGCCTCAGTATTTGTAAATACGTTATTTTTAAAGTTTTAGTGTAGGCATAGATAGACTCCATGCCCAATGGAATACTAGGCAATATTTCTGATCTTGTTTCTTACTTGAAAGGCAGTGGTCTACGGTTCTTGAAACCTCACAGGGAGGCTTTCATCCCTAGAAGGAGCCAGTGTTAGCCTTGAGGTGCAGTGCTGACTTTTTGAAGGTTGAACGAAAGGCTCGGATTGCTTCATTGTTCTTAAAAGGGCCCCACATGGACCATCATTCCCCTTCTTCTTTTACCCCGCTCACACTCTACTCGTACCATTTCCTAAATTAACCTGCATACCCCGACAAAACCCTCTTTTAACCTTATCCCCAAGCGAATTAGCTAAAAACCCCCATAAAATCTTACCCATTTTCCATACACACCGTCAGCACAGCTCCCGAGGGCGCCCCGTATTTCCATCTCCCTCCGTTGTTGATCTTTTCCCGCCGATCCAATGGCCCACATTCCTCCCAATCAATGCATCATGCCCGATCGTTCTCCACCATTAGATCAACCCCGCCAAATCTAATGGTCAGCACCCATATCGTGCGGACAACAAGAGCGAAAAGTACCTGGCCAATGAGGGTGGTTTTTCTCTTTCCCTGCCGCTACGTGTCATCCATTGAGTGGCATCGGGCGAGTTTTGACACTTACCGCTTATCGCCCGATGCCCAGCCGATAAAAGTTGTTTCCACTTAAATCAAACCACCCCACGCGTTATCACCCGCACATCTCCACCGCCCGATAACCGTCTGATTTGCTTGCCTGAAGATCCAACGGCCCGGACATGTTCCACTCCCGCCACAACCGCTAGCCTCCAAAAAGCGATCCCCACCACACATCTCCCTTGATCCAATGGCCACCATTCACGATCACTCACAACCGTTCATCTGTCCATGCACTCCATGCCCCACGTCTTGTCTGTTACATGAAGAAGAAGATGGTTGACTCTGTCAGTCTAGCGACAGTCTGACCATGAAACTGAATTAAAAGAAGAGCATGGATGGGGGAGAAAAGGACACAACACGACTCAGCGACCGAATTAAAATAGTCATGGAACTCCACTGCCATGATCAATTCAACCACCTGGAGGAACTGATCAGGTTTTCGTAGTGGAAAAAGAAACTACGTTCAAAGACGCTATCGGGCAGTTAATGGTAGTTGGTGATCAATTAAGACCCCTCCATCCCTAAACGGCTAAGGGACATTGTAATGATAGATTATAAATAGCCGAAAGAAAAATGTAATCAGGGTTGGCAATTGTGCTTCAGTTTAAATTCTGGAGACTATAGATATTCTATAACTTGCAGCGTCTCATCTTCATTTTCAGCAATGCAAGCTTCTTTTGTTGTTAATTTTTCAATGCCCATTTCTCATTTGTTCTAAGCTTGTACCTGAAGTGTTGTATTCATGATTTCTTCTACGTCTAATGCTAGATAACTGTCATCTTATCTCTGGATTAGACAATTGAATGTATCAGCGAGTAGGTCACTCAGGTTTCTTCTGTATCTAATGCAAGATAACTGTCATCTTATCTCTGCATTGATAGACTATATTTGCAAGTTTCTTTACTAGTTGCAGCTGGCCATCATACATTTTGTATCCATCTGCTGGTGTGGTTAGTATTCTTCGTCTATTCACCTAATTCCCAAATTGTTGAGCATTGGTGGTCTAAATCCTTGTAGTCTGAGGGTGTTCATGCATGTCTGGAGTGAAAATAGAGCAAAAGTGGTTATCTGGTTTGAACCAAACCATCACCCATCCCAATAAGTTCCTAGAACCATATTGAATATTATGTGTTACCATGCATCTCCGAGCTACAACCTAGGAGAGTTTCCTGGAGCCTTAACATAATTGGCGTCATTGCCGGGGAGAGGAGATTGAAGCTCAGCTTCCCTGGGAGACGACATAGATCCATCTTTGATGATAAACAAAGTCTGGACACATTTTTGGTTGTAATCATCTATCTGGCAACTCCAAATCGTAGTTCTGGCTCAGTTTGTGAGGCACACTCAGAGAAATCCTTAGAATTCACCGGCTGACCAAGTACCTGACCCTGAGAAGATTATCAAGGAAAGAAAGACATCACAAAAGGGAGCACCAGGATCAAGTAAACCTAAACAATATTATGCATCTCTGCAAGGAAGTCTTGTAACAGAGCACATACATATTGAGAATTTAGCCTCTAGCACTAGCAGTGAAGAGAAATTTTCAGAGATTCATAAAGCTCCTTATTCTTTAGGTCCTCCTTTGGATTTCAGCCCGGAGGAAACCTCCCCTCCTGTCTATCATATTCCTTTAACCCTGTCAGTCATTTCTCAACTCCCTACCTTCCATACTACCAGCACCCTTTCATCTACCTCAGTCATGGCAGGCCCACAAGCACCCACCAAAATGGAAAGAATCATAGTTGTATTGCCTACTCCTTTAAATGCCATGCCTGTAGGAGAATATCAAAAGTACATGCCTAACTTCACTGGGATAGAAGGAGTCACAGCAGAAGAACATCTTAAGTCATTCTATAGCTATGTTGATAACCTAGATATTAGTGAAGATGATGTATGGATGAGAGTATTCGTCCAAAGCCTAGATGGAGAGGCTAGAAAATGGTTCAGAGAATTGACCCCTAGGTCTATAACAGACATTGAGGCCTTAGATGATGTGTTCCTAAAGCATTGGGGGGATAAGAAAGATATGCTCTATTATCATATTGATTTTGGCAACCTAAAAAGGGAAAATGGGGAGTCATTGTCCGATTTCAATAAAAGGTTCAACCGCATGTACAGCAAGATACCAGCTGAAGTGAAACCTACTCCCACCTCTGCCAAACTCACCTATGTCAATGCCTTTGATTCTAACTTCTGCCTACTATTGAGAGAAAGAAGATGCGCTTCTCTGGCTGAGATGCAGGATGCAGGCTTGGAGTAGAATAAAATATCATGGCTACAGAGAAACTCAAAGAACATGTTGATCGAAGGAGACAGAGGGGTGAAACTTCCCCATCTTCAAACCCCAAGATAGACAAAATGACCAAGATGGTAGAGTCATTGACCTCTGAAATCTCAAATCTGAAGTTTGAGCAGCATTCGAGGAAAGGAAGGGGTCCTAATACATTTTCTCCTAGAAACCCAAATCTGTATAGGAGAGAAAATGAACAATTGCAAATCATGCAAAGCAGCAAAGAGGCCAGTGAAGAACAGAAGGTGAAGATACCTTTCCATAACGCAGTCATGGAGGAGGAGCAGTTCGATGAGGAGGATGAGATCCACTGCATGGAAGACGAAGGCAGTGCTTCCTTTTTTACATTAGCTGCCTATGGGGAGTCATTATGTAGGGACCAGCCCAACCAAGAGTGGGACAGAGAAGCTTTCTGCAAACTGAAGTTCAGGAAAGATATAACCTGAGTTCAAGGATGAGTAATGGCAAAGAAATCCCTGTCCAAAGAGCTGTTGTCCCCACAAAGCAGCAGATTAGGAAGCATACGCGACCAACAGTGAATCCCAACATCCTTAAAGCACCAGCTCATGAGGTAAGAGGTCCTGACAAGTCCCCTTCCCCTTTCATTTTTGAATCAGAAGATCAGAAGTTGAAAATATTTGTACCTCTGATAGAACTAGTAAAGAATGAGGTCTTTAAGAAACCCATCCTTGATGCCCTTAAGCTCAAAGCCACACAAGCATCAAATGGTTGTATCAATTTGCAAGATGATAAGCCTCCAGTTGTTCTTAGTACCATGACTGAACCTGTTGATGACAATTCCCCATCATTTTATGTCTCCTTGACCATTCATGACAAAATCCTCCACAATTTCCTACTAGACACAGGCACCAGTCATAATCTAATGCCCAAGGCTGTCATGGATGAGTTAGGCCTTGATATCACCAGACCTTATCATGACTTGTTCTCTTTCAATTCCAGAAAAGTGAAATGTCTAGGGTTGATCAAAGACTTGGCCATCACCTTATCTCAGTTGCCCATGAAGAGCATGATGATGGATATTGTAGTAGCAGATGTCCCCCCTAAGCTTGGCATGCTACTTTCCAGAGGATGGATTAAGAGGTTGGGCAAGACATTGAAAAATGACCTGTCCTATGCCACTGTCCCGATTTTTGGGGGAGAAAGCAGAAGGTTATATAGGGAAGCCCAACTAGCGTATATCATCAGTGATGAAAAGAACCCCACTAATCATCCCATTTATGCTTTGGACACTGATTTTGGAGCATGTATTCTCCAAATTGAAGAATCCCAACTGCCCTCAGCGCAGCTCAAGAAACCAACATGCTAGGTCATGGAGAAGGAAGGGCCACAGATTTGGAATATGTTCTTTGATGGAGCTTACTCTAGGGAAGCTGCAGGAGATGGTGTAGTGATGGTATCCCCAACACAGGAATTCATACATCTGTCTTTCAAGCTGACTTTTCAGGTCACCAACAATATAGCAGAGTATGAGGCATTGATATTGGGCTTAAATGCTGCTAAAGAAAAGGGAATCAGAGACATAAAGGTGTTTGGAGATGTCTATCTCATCATTCAACAAGTAAACAAAACATTTCAAGCAAAGCACCCCAGGCTGAAAGCATACAGAGATGAGGTATGGAGGCTCAAAGATTCTTTTAGTAGCTTTTGTATCTTGTATCTTCTTAGAATCAAAAATCAGCTTGTTGATTCCCTCGCTGTGTCTGCTAGCATGTTCATCCCTCCCATGCCCCCTAAATTGGATTATGAAGTTCAAGTAAAATATAGACCATCTCTGTCTGATAATGTCAAATACTGGAAAGTTTTTGAAGATGATGATGAAGTCAATAGGTTTCTGTAAGTCATTGATGAATTTTCTGAAATGCAAATTGATCAAGATAATGAAGCCATGGAGTAATGTCACCAGTCTCAGCTAAGAAACAAAATTGGCCAAGACAGCATTGTAAAATTGCCTAGTAACCATATACCTAAAGGGTTGGTGCCTCTAGAGAAGTTGTTTGACCATAATGATGTACCTTATAAGACTTCCCAAAAAGAAAATAAGTCTGTAGTCCATAGACATAATATACGGAGCCCAGATCATCCAAAGTATATAAATCTATCCACCCACTTGTCTACTGCCCAAAGTTCTGAATACTGCACCCTAATGAAGCAATTTTCCAATGTCTTTGCCTGGGAATACAGTGACCTTAAGAATTATGACAAAAACATCATTCAGCATAAGATCCCACTAGAGAAAGACACCATCCCTTTCAAGCAGAAGCTAAGACCCATAAACCCTCTGCTACTCCCTTTGATTGAATAGGAAATTAAGAAATTGTTGGTTGCCAAGATCATAGTTCCCCTGAGGTATTCGAAGAGGGTAGCCAACCTGGTAATTGTGAGGAAGAAAATGGGGAAACCAGGCTATGTGTTGACTTTAGGAACCTGAACAAATGCTCTAAGAAAGACAACTGTCCCCTACCTAAGATGGAACATTTGTTGCAAAAGGTTTCAGGGGCTAGAGTCATGTCTTTCTTGGATGGATTTTTAGGGTACAACCAAGTTGTTGTACATCCAGAGGACGAGAAAAGATTGCCTTCACCACTCCTTGGGGCACTTTTATGTAATCCAAGATTCTCTTTGGACTGATGAATGTTGGGGCCACCTTTCAGAGGGCCATGGATATATATTTTGCAGGAGAGAAGGACAAGTTTGTCCTAGTTTACCTGGATGATATAACAGTTTACTCCAACAGTCATCAGGATCATTTGCAGCATTTGAAGAAAGTGTTTCTAAAGTGCAGAGGGTTTGGGATTTCAATAAATCCTAAGAAGTCACAATTCTCTTTAGAAGAAGGCAAGCTTTTAGAACACATTGTTCATGCTACAAGTGTCAGGATCGACCCAGAAAGAGTTAAAGCAATACAGACATTGTCTGTCCCAAGGTTGAAAAAGGAAATTCAGTCCTTTGGGCAAGATCAACTTTGTGAGGACGTTTATTCCCAATTTTGTAGAACTAGTGAAACATATCACCTCCATGCTGAAAAAGGGATCAAATATTAAATAAACAGATGCAACAAGAAAATCTTTTGAAGCCATCAAAAGAGCTATTATGGAAGCTCCCACTCTAATCAGCCTGGACTATAACAAGGAGTTACATATCTTCTCTTTTGCTTCCTGTGACACCCTTGCAGCAGTCTTGTTGCAGAAGGATGATGAAGGTATAGAGCACCCAATGGCCTTCTTCAGCAAGACTTTGAGAGATGCTGAATTAAGGTATGACCTCATTGAAAAGCAAGCCTATGCTCTCATAAATTCTTTAAAGGCATTTTGAATCTACATTCTGCCCTCCATGGTGATTGCCTATGTACCCTCTACCTCAGTAAAGGATGTACTGATACAGCCAGATGTTGATGGAAGAAGGGTTAAATGGATTGCAAAGCTCGTTGAGTTCAACATAGAATTGAAACCCACCAAGCTTGTCAAAGGTCAGGGCCTTGCTCAACTAATGGCTGAAGAAAATTGCAGAATGTTGGACATAAATTGCATGGGTACAAATTCAGATGTTGGACAGACAGGGGAAGCAATAGTGGAACAAGGACGGAACCAGTCTTTGGCTAAAAATCTAGATTCTTGTGGATGGTATTCTAGAAGATCTCACTTCCTGTTGAAGCTAGAAGTTCCTCCGGGCCTTAGTTCAAGCCAAGCCAGGACAATTAAGCTCAAATCAGCCAAGTTTTGCATCCATAAGAACCTGCTTTATTGGAGGGACCCATCCGAAATCCTCTTAAGATGTCTAGACAAAGAGAAATCTGTAGAAGTCATGCACCAGTTCCATTCTAGCATCTGTGGAGGACATCATTATTGGAAAACCACAGCCCACAAGATCCTGAGAGCTGGGTATTATTGGGCCACTCTATTCTCTGATGTGTTTTCATTTGTGAAATCTTGTGACAAATGCTAAAGGTTTGCAGGAAGACAACAGTTGAAACCTTTGCCCATGAAGCCAATGCATACCAGTGGCCCTTTCCAGTAGTGGGGTTTGGATTTCATAGGGGAGATTAATCCCCATTCCAGTGGCCAACATAGATGGATTTTAGTATCCACTGATTATTTTACCAAATGGATCGAGGCCATCCCCACTAAGAAAGTTGATCACCAGGTTGTCATGAAATTCTTGATAGAAAACATTTTCACCAGGTCTAGCTGCCCAAACAAATTGGTTACAGACAATGCAGCAGCTTTCAAGGCGAAAGAATTGGTGGACATGTGTGACTCAATGGACATTAAACTAGTGCATTCCACCTCATATTATCCTCAAGATAATGGCCTAGCAGAATCATCCAATAAAATCCTAGTAAGGATAATCAAAAAGTTGTTGGAAGACAACAAGGGGAGCTGGGATTCCAAACTAAGGTTTGCATTATGGGCTGACAGGGTTACCACCAAGAAATCCGCAAGGAACTCTCCATTCAAGTTGGTATACGGCACTGAGGCTATTTTCCCAATCTAATTGATCCTCCCTGTGGCCAAATTCTTGCAAGAAGAGCAGAATGAGGAAAGTGATCTGGCAAGGAGGATGAGTGACTTGGCTGAAGTTCATCAGATTAGAGATTAACTGATTGAGAGGTCTACAATACATCAAAGGAAAATCAAGGAAGCTTTTGATAGAAAGACAAAGATGGACAATCTTCATGTTGGTGATTGGGTCCTCAAATGGGATGCACTAAAGGAAAATAAAGGCAATCATGGTAAATTTGATGCTTAATGGACAGGACCATTTTTCATCTCTCAGGTCCAGGGAAACAATACTTTCATGCTGCAAAGTTTGGAAGGAGAAATTGTTTTTGATGGCCCAATCAATGGGCGGCTTTTGAAATTTTATTTTGTTTAAGGCTTTCAGGCCTTAGTATTTGTAAATACGTTATTTTTAAAGTTTTAGTGTAGGCTTAGATATAGTCCATGCCCAATGGAATACTATGCAATATTTTTCATCTTGTTTCTTACTTGAAAGGCAGTAGTCTACGGTTCTTGAAACCTCAAAAGGAGGCTTGCATCCCCAGAGGGAGCTAGTGTTAGCCCTGAGGTGTAGTGCTAACGTTTTGAAGGTTGAACGAAAGGCTCAGTCTGCTTCATTGTTCTTAAAAGGGCCCCACATGGGCCATCATTCCCCTTCTTCTTTTACTCCGCTCGCACTCTACCCATCCCATTCCCGACAAAACCCTCTTTAACCTTAGCCCTAAGTGAATTAGCCAAAAACCCCCATAAAACCTTACCCGTTCGCCATAAGCATCGTCAGCACAGCTCTTGAGGGCACCCCGTATTTCCACCTCCCTTTGTCGTTGATCTTCTCCCGCCGATCCAACAGCCCACATTCCTCCTGATCAATGCATCATGCCCAATTGTTCTCCACCGTTAGATCAACCCCACCAGATCTAGTGGTCAGCACCCATATCGCACAGCCAACAAGTGCAAAAAGTACCCACTCGATGAGGGCGGTTTTTCTATTTCCTTGCCGCTATGTGTCATCCATTGAATGGCATCAGGCGACTTCTGACACTTACCGCTTACCGCCCGATGCCCACCTGATAAAAGTTGTTTCCACTTAAATCAAACCACCCCGCGTGTTATCGCCCGCACATATCCACCGCCTTATAACCCTCCGATCTGCTCGCCTGAAGATCCAACAGCCCGAACATGTTCTACTCCCGCCACAACCACTAGCCTCCAAAAAATAGATCCCCACCGCACATCTCCCTTGATCCGATGGCCACCATTCACAATCACTCACAACCATTCATTTACCCATGCACTCCATACCCCACGTCCTCTCTATTACATGAAGAAGAAGATGGTCTACTCTGTCAGTCTGGCAACATTCTGACCATGAAACTGAATTAAAAGAAGAGAATGGCCAGGGGAGAAAAGGACACAGCACGACTCAACAACCGAATTAAAATAGTCATGGAACTCCACTGCCATGATCAGTCCGACCACCTGGAGGATAGCACGGTACCAGAACTGATCACGTTTTCGTAGTGGAAAAAGCAACTACGTTCAAAGATGCTATCAAACAGTTAATGGTAGTGGTGGTCAATTAAGACCCCTCCATCCCTAAACATCTAAGGGCCATTGTAATGATAGATTATAAATAGCCGGAAGAAAAATGTAATTAGGGTTGGCAATTGTCTTTCGATTCAACTTCTGGAGACTATAGATATGTTGTAACTTGCAGCGTCTCATCTTCATTTTCAGTAATGCAAGCTTCTTTTGTTGTTAATTGCTCAATTCCCATTTCTCCTTTGTTCTAAACTTGTACCTGAAGTGTTGTATTCATGATTTCTTCTACGTCTAACGCTAGATAATTATCATCTTATCTTTGGATTAGACAATTGAATGTATCAGTGAGTAGGTCCTCAGGTTTCTTCTGTATCTAATGCAAGATAACTGTCATATTATCTCTACATTGATAGATTAAATTTGCAAGTTTCTTTACTAGTTGCAACTGGCCATCATACATTCTGTATGCATCTGCTGGTGTGGTTAGTATTCTTCTTCTATTCACCTAATTCCCAAATTTTTAAGCATTGGTGGTCTAAAGCCTTGTAGTCTGATGGTGTTCATGCATGTCTGGAGTGAAAACAGAGTAGAAGTGGTTATTTAGCTTAAACCAAACCATCACCCATCCTAATAAGTTCTTAGAACCATATTAAATATTATATGTTACCAGGCATCTCCGAGCTACAACCTAGGAGAATTTCCTGGAGCCTTAACATAATTGGCGTCATTTCCGGGGAGGGGAGATTGAAGCTCAGCTTCCCTAGGAGACGACACAGATCCATCTTTGATGATAGACAAAGTCTAGACACATTTTTGGTTGTAAACATCTATCTAGCGACTCTACTAGAGGTTGAACCTCCTGGCGACTCCACATCACAGCTCTGGCTCAGTTTGTGAGGCACACTCAGAGAAATTTTCAGAAGTCACTATCTGACCCAGTACCTGACCCTGAGAAGATTATCAAGGAAAGAAAGACATCACAAAAGAGAGCACTAGGATCAGGTAAACCTAAACAATCTTATGCATCTCTGCAAGAAAGGCTTGTAACAAAGCACATACATATTGGGAATTTAGCCTCTAGCACTAGCAATGAAGAGAAATTTAGCCTCTACATGTATCATGTCAATTTCATGTTGGAAAGCCAATGGCTCTCCTTCTCTTAACCAATCTCTGAACACCTTGGAAGCCTTTGACGGCAGAGGTTCACATCCTTACGATATTCTCATGAACTTATTGATTACATTAGAAGGAAAGACTGTTGAATTCGAAGTTGAATTTGTAGATGCAAATCTCAATTACAACCTTCTTCTCGGGAAAAATAGGACCCACGCCATGTTTTGTGTGGTGTCTTCTTTGTTCTACGTACTTCGTTTTCCTCATGAAGGAAAAATTGTCACAGTTGATCAAATGTCCTTTTTCTCTTTTGGTTCATCGAATGGAAACATTCCTTACATGGGAAACACTAAGATTCCTTACGAGAGTGTGGGGGTAGGTCTCTTTAAAGACTCTGCTTTAATGGGTACTTTTACTCTCCCACCTATGAATGTTCATTCAATCAATATGATCTCAGCCTCTACGGATCCTTGGATTATCCCTACCACATATCAAAATGATTCATTTGGTGATGTTAAGCCTTTGAGTCCATTGGAGCTAAAGTATCAAGAAATTGTCTTGGCTTCGATGGTCGCTTCAGACAGTCATATTGTTTTCAATATGAACTTGGACACTTACGTGCCATCTCCCTGGCTTGGTTCTTGGGATTCTTCAAATCCTTTGAATGAGACATTCCCCACCAATGAGAGTATCGTTGAGGTCATGTCTCTAGATCAAACTCCATGGAATGGTCTACATCATCATTCTTCTTTTATCCTTGGCATCGATGAGATGCCTTCCTATCTTGAAGCGTTTGTTTCTCATTATCCTACATCTCCACTTCAAACACCTGTCCTAGTGCATGAAGCCTTGTAGTAGGGTAATATGGGGAACATCACTGCAACCCTACCCATTGACATTTCACTTCACCCTGAAGTTGTAAAAATCTTTCAACTGGGGGCACCTTTTTCTCATCATGAGTACAAGTTTTTGCCTCCTTTTACGAGATTGTTTCACTGTGTCTCTACCATTTTCCCATCATCGCAATGGGGTTTTCATCTTATGACTTGCAACCCTCACTCGCCCAGGGGGCATGGGGGCAAAGCCTTTTATGAGTTTTACTCTATTGTTTGGTCAAGTCAATGCTTACACGTCATGTCAATGGTGAAACTCTGGTTATATTCTCTGTTGATTGATTACCCAAATCTGAAAACAGACTCCATTTGAACTTTTTATGCGAGGTCATTCATGTAAATTTGACTTTGTACATTAGTGTGCGCTTTTGATTTTTGGTGTGTTTGCTTGCTTTGCAGACATGTGTTTTTCTGCTTACTCTGTGTTCCACTCGGTTTCCAGATGTCGTCAAGCCATTACATTGGTTTTGTTGATGGTGCTTGTCGTAGCACACGGAATCTGTCTTCCATAGCATGGGTACTTTATGACCCTAATGGTGAGTTGATTAACTTACAAGGTATCTACCTTGGTCGAACAACCAATAATATTGTTGAATACAGTGCATTTCTTGAACTCTTGTCAGAAGCAGCTACTCTTGGCATTAGGGATTTAGTTTTCAAGTTGGATTGATAGCTCATTGCGTTACAATTAAACAATCATTACTCAGTGAGAAATCCACAAATATTGTGTATGTATCTACATGTTAGATTGCTGGAAAAAAAATTGATTTCGTTACATATCAACATAGTCCATATAATTTAAATACATTAACAGATGCATTAGCGAATTTTGTTCTTGATAGGCATTTGCATCATTTATAAAACTGATCATATTATGAACACATAAGTAGGAAATAAAACATGCATATCTATATATATATATATATATATATATATATATATATTGTGTCTGTTGGAGTGTTTCCATCAAAAAATAGAGTGTTCTAAGACACTTGGCTTTCAAAGCCTAGAAAATGTGTAAAAGACCTAAATAAAATATTAGCCTGTACGATGCTCATGATAGCATGAGACTACTCTGATCACTCGGCCTAACAGTTGATGCAGTCTCAAAGAGACTCCCACTATGTGCCTCTGCCAATGCATTGGAACATCATCAATAGTAGTGTTGGTCGGATAAATCGATCTCGCGGACAAGACCGATCTCCCTAGTATCAAAAGATAGTATAGCAACAAACAGACAAACAAATCTATCTTTCTCTAGACATATACGATTTATAAAGAAATACTATAAAGGTGTTAAGACCCTACCTTAGATCCAATGCTTGTTCATAGTAGCCATCCTTCAATCATTCGAAAGAGTTACCTTCGAGGACCTGCAATCAAAAACAAGCAAACATTAAATAGCACCTGCATAGCAAATATCATAAATCATGTCTATTATGGTGATTAAGGAATCCATAAAATAAACCATGAAGCAACAGCTTATTGAGAAAAACAAACTTATTTGTATTAACTTTGAAGTAGAAGAACCTTACAACCTTTTCAGCCTTGATGTTGAACAAGCTCTTCCTGGGTCCGAAAAAGGAATTTTCCTTTACTTTGACAAGCCTTGCACTCTTCCAAATGAGATCATAGAGGTATGTAATCTCTCCTCATAAAAACTCAGACTAAGTTCCAATAGCATTTCACCTCAAAAATATTCAGCTTCTAACCTCCCAAGTAACTAGCCCAATGCTTCCTTTTATAGTGCAAGGGAGGAGGTTATAGGTCCAACTATGAAGGGATACAATCCTCCTTCAAAGGGATAAGCTCCTCACATCAAGGGGTTAGCTCCTTAAGGTATGGGATGCATGAACCTTAAGAGAGTGAACTTGCCACCTCAAGGTTTCTTCCAAAAGCTTCTAGAAATTACTGAAAGTGAGTTTTTAGAATATACTCGTGCCTTTTTAACTTTTACAGGGGTCCGCACCCATAACACAGAGACAAAGCAGTCAGGTGTGCAGGAGACATGACCATAAGGTGCGGGACCATAGGTAATGCAAAGAGAAAGTGTGGAACCATAGTTTTAGAGACTTTTAAGGGCTTTCTCTTATTTTCAAGGCTTGATATGAGGAACTGAGGCTTAAGACTTGCAAAAGAGGAAAGTATGAGTGGTAATGGACTCACACAGATTGCAGAATGTCAAGGTGACAATTTTTAGTGCAACAGATTGCCCCCTAAGTGTGAAATCTGTAATAGATGAAGATAGAGTATGTCATTTATGAAGAGTGAAGTACTTTATCATTCAAAGGATCATCCTATGGACACCCCAGTCGAAACCTGTAAAAACATTCAATGAAAAAATATATATATATGTGTGTGTGTGTGTGTGTGTGTGTGTGTGGACATATCATCGCTGAGGTAGGAATTCCCATACTCAGATCAAAACTGACTAGAAAACTAACTAAACTATTCTGATACAGGAATGATTTTGTAATACATCAAGAGTATAGACATATGTAGACACAGTATGGCTGCAGCCATCTATTTACGAATAGTCAACTGTATAATGAATAACAAAATTCCTTGCAGCCTGGATGGTAGAAACTAGATCCGGAGTCTTGATTTTTGCTTCCCGAACTAGTATGATTCTATCCATGTGAATAAATGTGTCGAAGTAGAACATGGTAGAAATCACTTGATTACCAGTCAATGATGTGAACTGTTAACAAGTGTGAGAGAAACCACCAATAATTTCAATGGCTCTCAAAGTACTCAGTACAATCCATGAAATTTGAATAAATGAGCTGATGTCGAACATGTCATAGAATCCTTTGATCGAAGGTCAATGATGCAACCTATCGTCGAAGGCGAGAAACCTGCCATTAGGGCATGAAGATTTCAAGGTATTGAAGATTTCTATATCAACATCCTAGATAATGAGCTAATGTCGATAGAAAGCAATCCGTCGTAGGCAATCCCACAACACGAAATCATAGATCAAGTTTTGAAGAAATATATCGGCAAGGACTGACTCAGGGATGGTCAAAATGAATGAAAAATATTTTGCAGATGAATGGTTTGTTTGAACTGATCTCTTGAACACATAACAACACTGCAGATGGCTTGGTGACAATTGACCCACAGCTAATACCCAAAAACCGGCTGAAGACTTTCAATGTGGTTTGATTAACTATTAGGCAAATGATCTCCCAACCTAGGTGAACAAAAAGTGTCCTGTTCAAGAGTGGTTACTGGATTTTCTAAAAAAAAGTGTAACAAATAGGTTCATTTTTCTCTCTTTTCCCCCACCATTTCTGGCAAGTACCTCTTTATTTTTGACAAGCTTGAGGAGGATAACATTTGCTTGTTTATAAGCTCATCCTTCGAATGAGTCCAACTTAGTTTAAATTCGAACCCTAAGAAGGAGTGGTTCGTTCCTGTTTAAAGTTGAACAAGTCCTTTATTGTTAAATTTTAACGAGTCCAGTATAGGAAAAACTCGGTGTTTTTCAATTTTAGGGAGTCAGAAGAAAAACTTAAGAAAACTCCATGGGGGTCCTTTTTCGTAAATTTGTGTCCCTCGAGCCCGAAAAAGTATAAACTAATACTCGAGAGAACCACTTAACCATTACGATCAAGGAGTACTTTTCATAATTAGTGGCTTCAATCCAAAAAAGTAAAAATGTGATCAAAGACACGTTGTTTTATAACCAGTATCGAACTTGAAACAACAAAAGTTTGGCGATCTTTTCATGTTTATACAGTCATAAAAGAGCTATAAGTGGACTGCCCTTTTAATTTCGTTTAACGAGTTAAAAAGGGAAAAAAAAACTCAGCAATATTTTCATATTTTACGAGTCAAAAAAGAGCTTAAAGAGGACTCCAATGTTTCGCTTTTTCGTAAATTTTGAAAGAGTCCGAAAAAGTAATAAAAGTATGCTCTTTGTTTAAAAATGATCAATTTTCCCCAAAAATCCAATATTCTGCACAAAAAATCAAAACATTACTCATACCTATTTAAGATAAATAAAAATGTATTCAAAATTTCACCTTTTTAAAGTGAAAAATAAATAAATTAAAAATTCATTTATTCGAAAAAACTTATAAAAAGGGCTTTTCTAACTTCATTTTTACCATTTGAGTTCAAAGTGAGAAGTGAGAGATTTTGGGTAAGAAAGCTCCTATGAATATTCTGGAAAATCCATCCGTCGGGATCGAAAGCCGTCAGCTCCAGGTAATCCACATCCTCCTTAACTTGAATTTCATCCATTTACATTTCGATTTTAGGCTTTAAATTTGGTTTTTCAAGGCAAAATAGGTTTAGAAAGTCACTCGCGGGGGTTCGCAGGTGCAACACGCGGACCCTGCGGACCCAAACTTTTTTCTATAAAGAAAAAAGTCGTGGGTCCACACCTATTGCTCACAACCCGTGCAGACCTACGCACTGTGTGTAAGCAGTAGGTGCGGACCTTGTGCAATGAATTTTAAAAATTCAAATTTCTCCATTTTCGCCCAAAATTTTTCAAACTAGCTTGTTCTAATATGTCTTTTTTGCATTGTAGGACACTCAAAATGCTTATTTGGCGAGAACATGAGCACGAAGATGTAGATGTTGCTGCAATAAATGATATGCACACATTGCAGGCATTGAGAGCATGCAGATTGTTTAAGTTCTGGGCCATACCGGGCATGAGGGCCCAAGTATATCTCTTGCAATGGCTGGTAGATAGATGGAACACGTAGGACCAGTGCTTCGTGATTGGTGGCCACCGACTCGAAATCGAGCTGGAGGATATATATTTTTTGACTGGTTTGTCCAAGAGGGGCGAACAATTATCTCTTTTCGGGACTAGGCCAGGTGGCCAGTCAATCACTAGTCTCTGATTGGAGTTTTGCGATGATCAAACAAAGGACAAACAGATTGATATTAAAACTATCAACCGTCTTGAGCTTAAGGTTATTGCATTCACTGTTACTAGGCTATGCGATAGTGCAGCATTGCATGTGGCTACTGGATCCCAGATGCAAATAGTTCTAGACTGTTTTCGAGGCACCATATTCAACTGGTGCGAGGCTGTGTTGGCAAATGTGAAAGGCCAACTAACCAGAGCAAAGAATGGACAGCTGAAAAACTTTGGATATGGATTTATCTTGGTCAGCTTTGCTCTAGAGAGGATCCCCATGCTAGCCCCGCAACATATTCCTGTTGATGTTGGTCTTCCTCAAGAGCCTAGGATACTTCGTTGGATTGCCTTGATGACCCGTCACCCTGAGGAGGGTTCAGAGGTTATTTGATTTCTTCCTGAGTATTTTCGTTCGTTGAACAACCAACTTTTTGTGATTCAGGATTTTCTATATGCTGGGATGGATTATCGTAGTGACCTAGACATGACTCTTCCACCAGGAGAGCAATGGGATGATTCAAGTAAAAACCATTTTCAACACTTTCTAAGTTTTAATTATTTTTTTATTATTTTAAATCGTCCAAAACTGACAATCAAAAGTTTTAAATGCAAATGTGGGTCCACGACGACCGGCCGCTCTCCAGCCTTATGAGAGGAGACACCCAGCTGCAACAGTACCAGCCCCACAGGACCAATCAGCAGAGATCCTAACCGACTTGGAGCACCATCTAGAGCGCTTGATAGTAGATATTCCAAAGACTGGCATAGATGATATTCCACTTAGGTTACAAAGATATGTGATTGGGGTCCCAGGACCTTTTAGGAGGTTCCTATGTAGGGTGGCCTGAGCAGTGGTTTCTTATCGTGATCATCACCAGGGATAGGATGATCAATTTTGTAGACTCACACGACACTTTTGTCTTTTTGTATTATCATTTTTGCCGATCATAAGGTGCTTTTCAACCTATGATTGAAGATGATGTATATTTTGAAACACTACTTCTATGCTATGATATATCATTATTACCGGTTATCTCGTGTAACATGTTATTGAATGTTCTTAAATTTATTGTTTTGATTATTGCAAATGTCTATTTATCATACAAGAAGCAACTGCATTTGCTAATGTATTTAAATGTCTTGGAATATGCTGGTATTCAATGTAATCGAATTCACGTTCCAAGAGACGAACTCTCAAAAATAACCTTAATAACACTTGATTTCTAATGGCATAAACCCTGTTAAGATGTGAAGCAACTGCATTTGATAATGTATTTAAATGTCTTGGAATATGCTGGTATTCAATGTAATCGAATTCACGTTCCAAGAGACGAACTCTCAAAAATAACCTTAATATCACTTGATTTCTAATGGCATAAACCCTGTTAAGATGTAATACAATGAGTTCAGAATCCAACCTAACAATCAAACTCCAAATCCCAAATGAGATGGATTTAGATAATAACTCAATCACTACACTATACTCTGCAATGTTATTCGTTGTTTGACCGAGGCTTACCCCATGCATAGATACTAACTCATCAGAGGGTGAATAGATAACCCAAGCTGCAGAAAAAATGTTCTATGTACTATGACAAGCACCATTAGCAAAACCAATGTATGTTTGAAGAGATGTCGACATCTACAATATCAAGAGTAAAATCAAGATAAGCAGGAATAATGATAAGAGCACTCTCTAAACTAGGCACACTTTTCTAATCTAAAACACACCAACTATAAAGAAACTAATCTAACAAAAAATCTCCACCCAGAATTTAAGCATAATATCTCTTCAGATAAAGTCCATTTCTGGGTTTACCCAAAGAGACACCATCAAAATCTATCAATTCATAAGCCCCTTTTGCCAGCTTTCGCTTAACAATGTAAGGACCATGCCACATAGGTATAAATTTCCCAACCCCTAGCTTATCGTTTGCTTGATCATATAGTAAAACTAGGTCTCCTTCTGAAAAATTACGAGGTGTAACATTTCTGTCGTACTGAGCTTTCACTTGTTTCGCATGAGTCTCGTTTGCTATTGCAGTAGTGCGTCGATTCTCATCTAGGTGAGCAAAGTACAAAAAACATTTCTCCTCTTCAAAAGTAGCTGGGAGTAATTCTATGGCTAATTGTAATGACGGAATTTCGCATTCAATAGGTAGCACTACTTCTAAACCGTAGACCAATTGAAAAGGAGTGAAACCCGTTGATGTTTTTACTGAGGTCCGATATGACCAAAGTGTTGAAAATAGCATGGTATGCCAATTCGACTTATGAATACCAATGATTCATTGGATCATAGTGACTAAAACTTTATTGATAGCTTCAACCAGACCATTAGTCTACGGGTAATATGGAGTAGAACTATCGTGGCACATGCCAAGTTGATCTGTCAGTTCAGTCATCATGATATTTCGAAAGTGACTTCCATGATCAGTAATAATAGCTTGAAGAACACCAAATCCAGCAATTATATGATTGAATACAAAAGTTGCAGCAATTTTGCCATCTGCCGAAAATGCAGGCATCGCCTCGGCCCACTTAGTAATATAATCTACCGCTAGGATAATATATGCATGCCCCCCGGCCGGGTGAGGGTTACATGTAATAAAGTCAATACCCCACTTTTTGAAAGGACCAAAAGCAATTATAGGGTGGAGAGGAGCGGGTGGAGCATGCATCCTATGATCAAAAATTTGACAATTGTGGCATTTCCGGACTACATAGATACAATCTTTGAATAAGGATGGCCAGAAATAACCAGCGCGCAATATCTTTTGGGATGTAGCATACCCAGACATATGACTGCCACATGCTCCAAAGTGACAGTCATTGAGAACCTTTTCAGCTTCTTCATGAGTTAGAAAATGTCGGTAAACAGAATCTGCCCCACGACGATAAAGTGTATCACCAATAATATTGTATTGTTGGGATTGGAAACCTATTTTCCGTCGCTAAGATCGTGAGATTTCAGGCCGAAAAGATTGGGTTTGGAGATAAACAATAATATCTCCATATCAAGGGTCAAGAGTACTAATAAGAAACAAGGATTCATCCGCAATGGGCTGCTCCGCCACAATTTTAATATCAGTATGTGAGAAATCACACATTAGTTCAACAAAAACCAAAGATTTCTTTGCCTTGGATTTTTCAAATTCTAAGTCAAATTCCTGCAGGATAACTATCCATTTGGAATACTTGCCCCTGGCAATTGTTTAGTCAAGATATACATCATAGGGTTACAGTCAAAAATTATTGTGGTTTTGCGTAATAAGATGTAGTGACAAAATCTTTGGACAGCTTGAACAGCTGCCAAAGCCAATTTCTCCACATGCGAATATTTAAGCTCAGACGAATGCAGAGTGCGACTAAGATAGTAAATCACATGTTCATTGTTGAATTCATCTTCCTAAACTAAAACCATCCCAATGGTGGAATGAGAAGCGGCGAGGTACAAAAAGTAATCCTGGTTGTAATTGGGAGGATGCAGTAACGGTGCATGGGTTAACGTGTGTTTAAGTGCATCAAAAGATTTATCAGCGATCTCATCCCAAAAGAATGGAGTATTCTATTTCAACAACCTGGTAAAACCTTTCGTTATCTTGGCGTAGTTAGGAATGAAACGACGTAAAAAGTTTGCTTTCCTTTGCTAACTTTGGAGTTGGCGAAGAGTCGAAGGAGGAGGTAATTTGACGATAGCTTCAACCTTCGAGGGATCGACACGAATGCCGGCTTTTGAAATGACAAATCCCAGTAAGTGACCCGTTTCTACACAGAATACACATTTGTGTGGATTCAGCCTAATTCGATAATGCCTACATCTCATAAAGATAGCTTGTATATGAGTGAGATGATCAGCTCTACGTAATGAATGGGCAGGTGAATCATCGAGATAAGGCTGCACAATGTGCTTGATGTCATGAAATGCGTAAGACATAGCCCTTTGAAAAGTTGCTCCAGTGTTCTTCAATCCAAAGGGTAACTTGCAATAAGCAAATGTCCCCCATGGACAAATGAAAGTTGTTTTAGGTTGATCAGTAGGGAGTATGTTGATTTTATTGTAACCAGAAAAACCATCCATAAAGGAGAACATTTCACTGCCAGCACAATCATCAATAATTTGATCGATATAGAGGGTTGGATAATTGTCTTTAGGACAAGCTCGAGTAATATCCCTATAGTCGATACATATTCTTATCATTCCTTGTTTTTTGTTAACAGGAACAATATTTGATACCCAATCTGTTAAAGGAGTTAGATAAATGAAACCTGCATGAAGTAATTTCTCAACTTCAACTTTGATAGCAGTGGTTTTTCTTGGATGTATCTAACGTAAACGTTGCCTGACAGTTTTAGCATCCGGGTATTTTTTAATTTCATGGACAACAATTGATGGATCAATTCCTAGCATTTCTTCATATGACCAGGCAAACACATCATGGAATTCTTAAAATACGGCTTTATAAATTTGGATTTCATCATCCATACCAGAAGCACCTATATGAATGTTTTCAATAATTCCGGGCTTAACTGAAATGTCAATAGGAACCGTTCGAGAAATATTTCCCAAATTCAGCTTAGAATCAGAATGTTGCAATGGATTATGTGGTTCTTTGACATAGTCAGTAGGAAAAATAGATGAAAAATCATTTTCAAAATTATCAAGCTAAGGTAAAAATGAAGATCGGTGATGAAGATCTTCCCATGGTAAATTATCAACAGACAAAAGTTCACGAATCTGCTCATCAATATGAACAGGAGCATAAAGTTTTGTTGTAGCTGAGGTTTATAGTGATTCCCAATGGACCACATTCATTGGATCAGTTTCGGTTGAACAAGAATCGGAAAATGATTGTACAACCTGATATCCAATTTCAAAGGAACTCAAAGGCATCGTGCCACCAAATGAATCCACCTCAGAATCGAAAGGTACGATCGAAGGATCATCAAAAGCAATAGTGTTCGATGAAATCATATGAATAGTTGCAATAGAAGGCGATATGTTAGGAGGAGCGAAGGAAAAAGTTCCTAGTAAACCAGAATCTTTAATCAAACCTACTCCAACATCCTTGTAAGGGATAGTTGTTTTACTGACGTGCTGAATACTATCTGTAGGGGCTGGATCAGACGAGAAATAAGTCAGCTAGTCTATCGTAATGATCTTTCCATTACGAGGAAACTTGATAAGCTGAAAGACCAATGAAACAATAGCAATCATAGCATAAAATCAACTGCGACCTAGTAGAAGGTTGTAATCTAGAGGGGCATCAACCACTTCCACATCTAGATTTACGGTTTTGCCTTCGACCCCTATAGGTAAATCCTGCAAAATGCCAAAAGGATGGAACCCTCAGCCATCAAAAGCCTTTATAATTGTCGAAGACTGATTGAGTGTGGGAGAACCAAGTGATCTCCAACACTGGATCGACATAATACACATAGAAGCCCCTTCATCAATCAAAGTCCGAAAGCAAGGCCTGCTTTTTGACTAACACTGGAATCTAGAAAGCCATTTATTGAGGTAGGCGGGGTGTAATATTTTCTAAATCGAAGATTATTAGGTTAGAATCATGTATATCGACAGCTCCTATAGTAGACAATAGTAATTTACGCTGTGCTGGGCACAATTGCAGCACTTCCAAAGCCGACATTGCTGAAGGGGAAATAGCTAAGTCTTCAACAATGTTATAATTCTGAGCAGCTCTCGTATGTGGATTGAAAGCTGATTTCTGAAGTATACCTTTAGCAGGTGGTTTGATTACTAAGTCAGGGTTGGGTTTCTCGATCTGTAGTGGACCAAAACCAGGAGGAGGTGAAGTTGATGTGTTTGAATTAGAAGCTTCTGCTTCTTTACCACCAACAGGATTTTTACTACCATAATCTTGCGATTGCATCGCAATCCTGACATGAGACATCATCATAATGGGTTCTTCTGAGGCATTCAAGGAAGAACCAATCATCTTACTGTCTTGAGTAGGAAAAGGATCCTTCAAGATAGCAGGCATTTGAGAACCTTTAACGATTTTTGAAACATCTGCTTGATGTGGGCAGTCTTTGGTAAAATGATCCTCGTCGCAAATGAAACAAGGATAGCGAGGTTTACGATTTTCGTCAGTAGATTCATTTTTATATGTTTTATCTTTTGAATTTTGTTTGTTTTTCTTCTTCCCCTTCTTTTTACTATCGGATTTTGATTTGGTTGTAGATGAGTCTACGACATGAATGTCGGTAGAAATTTCAGCGGAAGAATCTCCTGTAGGGGAATCATGTAAAGTTATTATAGGAGAAGAATTATTTGAAGAATTATTCTTACTTTTATTACTAACTTAACCAATCATACCATCAGCGGCATGAGACCCTGAAGGAGCTGCAGTTATTTGACCGTGTTTTGGAAAATCAGGGATTTTTTCATGTAAAGTACTTGACTGTGTATAGACAAGGTCAAGGTACTAAGCTTGAGAAATGACTTGCTCTTCAATGATAACTCCTCCCTTAGCTACATCTTCAGTGATTTTGGGTAACAATGATTTAATGAACCATTCCGCTAAAATTTGATCCGGAAATAAAATTTTCATTAAATGCCTTCTACGTCGCCATTCATGAATATGATCATAAATATGTGTGGACGTGGATTGTTTTAGTGAAGTTAACAATTTGGTGCCATTGTTGTATCTGACAGGCAACTGAAAATGAGTTAAGAAAGAAATGGTTAATTGATTGAAATTATAAAAAGAGGCTTGTGGTAACTCAATGTACCATTTAGCGGTAAGACCAATAAGAGTTCGTTGAAAAAGATGCAATCGAAGTGAATCATCAATGATTGAATTAGATGCACACCAGAGGTGATAAGTCATAACATGATTTGACGGATCCTCTCTTAACTTGCCCTTGAATTTTGGGATATCACTGGGCAACTTACAAGGCATTGGTAGCCAATACGGAAGATAGTAAATCGCATCATTTGTAAGGTGTGACAAATCAGGTAAATCCAAAGTTGCAATAAATGGTAACTGACGGTTAGGTGGCGAAAACCTTGAGTAAAAAGACCAGCTCCAGGAGGAGGATATCCAGGATAACCTGGAATTGGATTTGCATTAGGAATGTTATAACCTCCCGGGAAACTAGGATTAACTGGACCAAATTGGGGTTGTTGAGGTTGTTGATAAGTATAGCCAGGATACGATTGATACTGATAAACTGGGTTTTGTACAGTAGGACTAAATTGATACTATCCCTGGTATGGTTGATAAGTGAATTGTGGTTGACTTGTGACAATCATACTTGGACCAGCTTGTCCTGCAGGCATCTGGACCGAAGTCTGAACTGTAGGTCCTTATTGTGGCATAGAGACTTGAGGAGTTTGTACTGATACAGGGGTAGTAGAAACTGGAGCTACAGATAATCCAAAAATAGGTGTGGTAGGTTGAACAGAAGTTGCAGTAGTTGCAGCAGTAGTTTGAGGTGGAGTCTAAGGTGAGCTAGGCCCAGGCTGCTGAACTAAAGCAAGTGCAGAGGTTTGAACATTAGGCTGGACAGGTTGCTGGGTTGGACTAGAAACCAAAGGTTGTCCAGGTTGATTAGATAACTGCACATTAGGTTGCATGGTCTATTGAGTCTGAGACGGATCCCACGTCATATTCATTCTGGAGTATGGACCCATAAAAGGTTGAGCATATGGAGGACCATAACTTGGTTGAACATAGGGCTGATAATTAAGCGGTACATTTCCAGCTCCTTGTAAAAATGATTGACCAGAAGGCGGTTGGAAACCTTGAATTGGGTACTGACCTTGAGGTTGATAACCTTGAGGCACGTACTAAAACTGGGGTTGACCTTGAGGTATGTACTGAAACTGGGGTTGACCTTGAGGTATGTACTGAGACTGGGGTTGACCTTGAGGTATGTACTGAGTCTGGGGTTGACCTTGAGGTATGTATTGTCCCGAAGGTATGTGCTGTCCTTGAGGTTGCCCCCCAGGCGGTAGCTGACTACCTTGAAGTTGCCCCCGAGGCAGTAACTGACTACCTTGAGGTTGCCCCCGAGGCAGTAACTGACTACCTTGAGGATGCCCCCCAGGCGGTAACTGACTACCTTGAGGTTGAGGATTTGGAATACTAATAGACATCATAATGATTTCTTCTGCGTTCAATGCTTGAGTTCCATTACTACCAGTTGATAACTCATGTTCAGTTGGTTGAGGAGATGCTCCTGAAAAAGTACTAGTGAGTGACTGATACCCCGAAAGAATAGAAGGACCGCCATATAAAAATGTTTCCGGTGATTGGGAAAACATAGTTGACTGTCTTGACATGATTGATGAAGGATAATAACCTCTTGGTGTAGGATGAAAAGGAATTCGAGGGAAGGAACAGAAGGACCACCATATAAAAATGTTTCCGGTGATTGGGAAAACTTAGATGACTATCTTGACATGATTGATGAAGGATAATAACCTCTTGGTGTAGGATGAAAAGGAATTCGAGGTGGTGAAAAACTAAGACCCAGGTTTTCTAAAAAAATTGTCAATGATACATACCAAGCATCACTCCTAAAAGGACTATAGAATATTGATTCACGCTCCCTAAGATTTAAAGTCTGTTTGTTTTAGGGAAGAGTTACGTCTTCGTCTGGACTGAAAAGTTCTTCAATAGAAATGAGGCTAGAAGGAAGATTTTGAGTAATATTATTTCCTACCCTAGGTGAACCAGGACCACTAGAAGTTGGAGAAGCAAATCCTGAAGTTGGAGTAGTAGCAGGTTCAATATCAGGCTCAAAAATTTCAGATTCTTCAGCTAGTTCACTGGAAGGAGAAATACTACCAGTAACTTCAGAAAATGAAATTGGCTCTTGAATATACTCTATTGTTTGTATTTTATAATCAGGATGAAGAATTAAAGATGACTCTATGGCTTCTGGTGATCCAACTCTACTGTCACTGGGTGATACAAGAGCTCGTAGCCCTTCAAGCTGGCTTGGTGTATACTCAGGAGGTTTCCCCTGAAGTCTACGAGATTGTCTCAGTAATTCAGCCACGATTAAATGTTAATTAATCACACGCAAACAAAGAAAATTTCAATAAAACCACCTAAAGTATCTAAACAAACAAACACTTGAATCACACACCTAAAAAATCTAAGAGTTCAAACCACACACAAACAGTAACTTCCCGTACTAAAAACACTAGTTGGTGATGAAATCCAACATAGTAGAAGTTTAATACAGAAATGGTGGTTGGAACAGTTACCCTGACAACCTACTTAATGAAACAGACTCGCACAAGTTTCTTCACAAAACCATCTCGGGTGATGAGAACCCCCTAGAGATTCCAAGTGAGTCTAGTCGTCGTCTGCTCCAGGTACAGTGAGATCCTTCCTTCACCGTCACCTTAGGAAATAATCTTAAGTTTATGGACAATGAGGTTACCAACAGCAACAAATGCAACTAGGGGAACAGTCTATGATCTGATCTATGTGCAAGGGCAGAGTAACAAAGCTCAATCCCCTTGAAGGCTCCTTGACATGGTCAATCTGAGGTTTACCAACAAGTGACCCCAGGCTCCTCGGCAATGGTTAATCCAAGGTTTACCATTTATAATACGCGCAAATATTCTATCTTTCCCAATGAGACAGAATTGATTGTCTCAAAGGTTTAGACATGATCTCGTCATTGACTCCTTTAAGAGAAGCTTCCTAGAATGTATCAATTACAATTGGATTTATTTCCTACCGCAAGATGTATCTACTTATTTGTTTTAACTATCTTGGAGATTTAATTACTCCCTACTCCAAGATACTAGCCTAAGCTATATTGGTGATAAGAGCCCTAGAAATAGAAAAGATTACTACATCAATTTTAATTAAGCCTTGCTTTTATGGGTTGTTCCTTAAGTCAATAGGTATGGAAATGAAACTTTCATGGTGTGAAGACTCGACTCCAAAAACACTAAAAATATGCACCTAAAATGATAAGCAAATCGTTTTTCTTTCAATGAAATTCTAGCTAAAAGAAAGAGTTTGAGAATGCAATTCTTTAAGAAACAATTATTTCTTTCAACATGGACATGGAAAGAAAATCTTTTTGTATTTTCAATAAGAACTCAAAACGAGACTACTAATTAATGCTCACAATAAATCCCTTTCCTTTTTCAAAACTCGAAACTACAAAAAGCAATTTGCTTCAAAAGAGATCTACAAGTTCTAGAAAAAACACTCAAAACTACAAAAACTAATTTTGAGATCTAAAAAATTTTAAAAAACTAATTGAATAAAAGCTTCAATTATTTTTTAGGAAGTTTTACTTAGTTGTTCAATAAACTAAGGATTCATTTGTTCAGAATAACAAATAAACCAAAAAACATCTAGATATGTTTTCTTTTGTAAAAATGAAATTCAAAACTTATAACAAAGTTTGTTCAAATATTTGCAAGGAGAAAACTAAATCTATTTCTCACAAAGGATAGATTTCACAACCAAGTCAGACTCATCAAGAAGGTGAAAAGACACCAGGGTAATCTAAGGTATCTCATGCTTCTGATCTTTAAGTCACTACAGAGACCAAGTGAAAACCACTCCAGGCATGCAAAACTTCTAGAAAATCATCTAAAACAAAAATACTATCGGAACTCACTCACAAGGGTTTTTTTATAGGAAAAATATGGATCTGGGTAGACACTAAAAATCTTAAATGAAACCTAAACTTAACTAGAAAAATATATTTTAGGTTTTTCAAAAAAAAAATTACAGGGTCTACAGGCTTCCAGAAGAAACAGGTGCGGTCCCGCTCTGTTTACTAAAGGAAAAATGCGGAGATGCTTGCACTGTCTGTAAAGAGAAAGTGTGGTCCCCTTAAAACTTTGAAAAAACAAAAAACAATCCAGATTCTAAAAAATACCCAAGCCAGCATACATCAATCAAAAACCAGAAACGAAAACAATTTTCTCAAGTCAAAACAAAGGAAAACCAAAAACCAAATTCAGATCCCCAATGGAGTCACCAATTTCTTGGCCGAATAAATCGATCTTGTAGACAAGATTGATCTCCCTAGTATTAGAAGATAGTCTAGCAACAAACAGACAAACAAATCTATCTTTCTCTAGACATATACAATCTATAATTAAATACTATAAATGTGTTAAAACCCTACCTTAGATCCAATGCTTGTTCGTAGTACCCATCCTTCAATCGTTCGAAAGAGTTACCTTTGACGACCTGCAATCACAAACAAGCAAACATTAAATAGCACCTGCATAGCAAATATCATAAATCATCTCTATTATGGTGATCAAGGAATCCATAAAATAAACCATGAATCAATAGCTTATTGAGAAAAACAAACTTATTTGTATTAACTTTGAAGTAGAAAAACCTTACAACCTTTTCAACCTTGATGTTGAACAATCTCTTCCTAGGGTCCAAAATAAGAATTTCCTTTATTTTGACAAGCCTTTCACTCTTCCAAATGAGATCATAGAGGTATGTAATCTCTCCTCATAAAAACTCAACTAAGAAGACTAAGTTCCAACAGCATTTCACCTCAAAAATATTCAACTTCTAACCTCCCAAGTAACCAGCCCAATGCTTCTTTTTATAGTGCAAGGGAGGAGGTTACAGGTCCAACTATGAAGGGATAGAATCCTCCTTCAAAGGGATAAGCTCCTCACATCAAGGGGTTAGCTCCTTAAGGTATGGGATGCATGAACCTTAAGAGAGCGAACTTGCCACCTCAAGATTCCTTCCAGAAGCTTCTAGAAATGACTGAAAGTGAGTTTTTAGAATATACTCACACCTTTTTAACTTTTACAAGGGTCCGCACCCATAACACAGAGACAGAGTGGTCAGGTGCATAGGAGACATGACTGTTACGTGCAAGACCACAGGTAATGCAAAGAGAAAGTGCGGAACCAGAGTTTTAGAGACTTTTGAGGGCTTTCTCTTATTTTCAAGGCTTGATATGAGGAACTGAGGCTTAAGACTTGCAAAAGAGGAAAGTATGAGTGGTAATGGACTCACACAGATTGCAGAATGTCAAGGTGACAATTTTTAGTGCAACAAGTAGCATACTCTAGGACTCTACGATTTATTGCCTCCAAATTACGCTCCATCTCAGCTAAGGGGTTTGCCCCTTCCTCGTAGTCTGCACCCACTATCTAACGTGAAACTCATCATGATATTGGCGACATGCTTGGTGGTCTCTCTAGTCCTAGATCTACACATTTATCACAATTTGAGTCTCATTTTACACTTTTATAAAAAAACATAAAACTTGAAAAAATCCAAAAAACAAGTTTTTACCTGCATCAATCCACTTTTCTCCTAGTGGCAGAGGTAGATCTAGATCCCACCTAAAATCCATGCCAGCGTAAGCATAATAGTCCACCATGAGTAGTTGGTGTTCTAGCCAAATGAAAAACTATGGTGGATAATGCATATGTTGACCCGTGCCTCCTCGAGGCATGAGCTGACTCCAACACACGAGTCTTGGATCTCGGGGGACAGGATCTGGTACCTCTACCCACTGATACTAGAATAATGGCACTCACTCTAAAAATAAGGTCACCAGTATAAAACCAAACCTGACTTTCTTCAGGTGTCCCTGCTTCCCCTTTGTTAGTTGTTGTTTCATGTTGCTAAAAGGCCTCCACACCAGTTGAAGACTGTGGGGGTCAAACATGCAATAACATATTGGAACTGGGATTTTGAAGCCTCATGCAAGGCTTGTGTGTTGGCTACACGCACCATAATGAACAAAATCATCTTGAAGACAAGGTTAGTGGTGATTGTCGTTATCTTCACCTTACCTCCATTGGTCATTTCAGCACCAGGAGAATACCTTTGGACTAGACTCCTTGTACTCTCACCTCCTTGGCGAGATCCAAAGAGTTGGACTACTTCCCCGCATCAGGACAATCCCATGATGAAGTAGATATCCATCTCTTCCAGTTCTAGTTCCTGGCTTTTTATGATGAAGATCTCTCGATATACATCCCAGAGACTGATCAAATAGGGCAAAAATTCCATTTGAGCCCTTAACCCAATGGTCCTGAAGAATTTTAGCAGCCTGCAATTCCTTAGAGTGTTTATGCATTCAGGATCTTGAGCTGCTTAATGGTCTTTAGCCTCATGGCCTCTTTCTTTCCACTCTCAGACCATATTCTCCTCCAGAACATCATTTGACACTTATTAATGCCTTTTTCGTGGATCAAAAACATCATTTTTTTCTTAAAAGAAAGTTCTATTTCTTAAAAATCCGCCCTCAGCACCATCGCGCCATTTTTACAAACAGTTTGATGGCATCACGTGAAACTTCAAGCTCAGTCGCGACCATCGCGGGTCCGCTGACCATACCCATGATGGTCATCGACACCCTAGATTTTTGAAATCCTCCTTTCTACAATCAAAATCACCATTTAAAAAGCATAAAAAGTGATAAAATGCAAGAGCAGGGATGAGCCTCTTACCTATCACAAACGATTCGTGAAAAGGTACCTTGGATCTCCTGCAACAGCCACTAGAAAATCAAGAGAATTAGGACACAAAATGAACTTTCAAAGGTCGCTATGGTAAAATGGTAAAAATAAAATTACTTTTGACTATTTATAAGTTTTGAAAGTCATTTTTGTCGATATTTTCATAATATTTTAATATTTTCTCTTGATATCAATGATGGGTGTGTTTCTTGTGCAGTTACAAGTACCTTCAAAGTGAAAAATGATCATTATTAACCGATTCTTGTGAGTTTTATTTTATCTCTTTTTCAAACTCATTAAATAAAGGAAAAAGGAACCCCCCTGGAGTCATCTTTCAGCTCTTTTCTGACTCTCAAAAATTCAAAAGATTGTCGAGTACTTATCGTTTTGAACTCATTAAAGCAAATGGATCGACATCACCTCAATATATGTTTACCCCTTTTTCGGGCTAAGATTAACTATTTATGAAAAAGGTACACCTCGGTCAACATGGTCAAAAGGTTCCTAATGAGCCCTAAAAATGGGTAACTTATTGGGCTCATTTGCCTATTATTCTCAATTAATCCCCCATTCTTCATAGTTTATGCATGCTTTTGAGTATATTTCTGTTAATTGAATGAATGAGAATAGTCACTTGACCATGAAGTCTAATACATGGTTATTGCAGTTTTTGGACAACTTTTGGACCAAGGTCAAGTATTTATGAGCCAACTGACAGCCAAATACGAGGGAACAAAGCTGAGGATTTGTAGGAAGGGTGTCTCCTGCACTAAATGGCCCCTTCCTCGAATTCTCCACCATCAGCTCGGAGTTCAACAGGTCACCAAAGATGATTCCCAAGGGCATTCGAGCAGCTTTTGTAAAGTGACTGATTACTTGCAGTTTGAGCAGCCAAGCCCCTTGAGTTAAGGAGGGTTGTTGGAGGTCCTCGTGGTGCATAAGAAGGAAGGATTCCAGCCTTCATAGTTTACTTTTGGAACATTTGTATTTCGCACTTTAGCGTTGCTCTGCTTTTTAGCTCATTTTGGAGCTTTTGCTGTAAACATTTTTGTGACATGGTT
This sequence comes from Pinus taeda, assembly GCA_000404065.3. Classification (NCBI taxonomy): domain Eukaryota; kingdom Viridiplantae; phylum Streptophyta; class Pinopsida; order Pinales; family Pinaceae; genus Pinus; species Pinus taeda. The sequence goes on from APFE030569811.1 coordinate 103,352, forward strand.
ATTTTCTGAGTAATGGAGATCAGTTTCATTTTACATCAGCTCTGAGCTTCTTCTTAGGAGCCTGTAGCTCTTGGGGTTAGACCCAATCCAAGTGCCAGGACCTCCTCTGTGTACTGTTATATGTTTTTGCTGCATTCATAGAATAATTTCTGCTAGTAGATTAAAATCTTGATTGGTTACCTAGGTCATTTTTTATGATTGAAATAGCTTTTCATGTTTCAGATTGATTTGATAGGTTAGTAACATAAAATATCTTCAAAAAAGGCCATCAAGTAACCCTTGATCTCACCTCTCCCTCCTCGGGACCATGAGCTAAGACCAAGGTGTCCTTGCTGCCACAAAAACATTGTTCTTGCTTCTTCATGCAATTGCTAGTGTTAGATTCTTAGTTGAAAAAGTTGGTACCAATTGTGATTACATGCCTAGATCCATTCTTGCTTAGTTTTCATAGTTATCTTACATGATTTTTACCAATAAATTTATGTTCATCATGGTTGCTGGTTTCTAGGACAAATTAGGTCAAAATAGTTATATCTTTGGTTTGCATAGTCTTTGTTTGGTCAGTTTTGGAGAATAGTGTGCAAAACACATATGATACCTTCATGCCTACCCTTCCTCAATCAGACAACCTGCTCTAACCCCCTAACTCAGATTCCTCCCCATCATTTGCCACTCTTTTCTAACTTGACCTAATTTCCACATCTTTGTACAATTGTGCTCCTTCCATCCTCGAACAAAATCCAACCACCTTAATCACTCCTCAACCTCATTCACCAGGTCCTGGACCTCTTCACACCCTCATCCAACCTCCATCTCCACTTCTCCACCTTTCTTCCACCATCAACCCTCTAAAATCCCCTTTCAGAACATCTTGTAGAACCCCTACAGACTTCCTGTAGAAGCTCACGAGAGCAGTTTCTCAAGACTCGAACACTGTGAAACTCTTTGTAAGGGTGCTAGGGACCCCTTAGGCCCTCTTCTCACCTTCCCAACCTCCTACAAGCATCCTCGCCATTTCATTTCATCAATCAACCTCTGCACAGTCAAAAACAGTTAAAACACATGCATAATAATTCTACAAGATTACTCAAAGATACAAAAAGATGTTCCTTTTCAGATTTCACTTCAGAAGTAGCTTAGACACATGCACTTAACCTTCCCAAGAGTCAATGGCATTCCTTTCTGTAGCTTTCATCCTTTTTCTTGCACCAGTAGGGTTAGTCGGTAAAACTAGGGTTTGCTAGGGTTTGCATTTCCTTTCTGCTTTCCGTTTCTTTCTGCAAGTAGATTAGCCTCTGTTGAGTTAGCTTTCATCCATCACATTTAAAAGCTTCTTCTCAGAGCTCATAGAAGTTGGCTTAAGCTCCTAGTGGACTTGTGCCAGCTGATCAAGTGACAGCCTGCGGCAAGAGCTAGTACTTGTGCATATAGCACCGTCGCTTCCAAGTTTGTTACGAATTACTGGGTTGATAAAAGTAAAGAAGGGAGTCCCAGGAGTTGCAGCATTATTGCTACAATACTGGAGCCCACCATCTTTTTTGTGTTGTTTCTGGGGAAGCATCAGAGTATTGGTGATTGTTTCTTTTCTTCTATTTTCCACTACAACTTTCTGCTAAGTAGTTTATTTCAGCAAGCGTAGAGTAGATTGTTTCATTTCCATTCTGTAATTTCATTTTCGCAAAAGTAGATTAGACATTTCCTGCTTTCATAGATTAGCATTTCAATTCTGCAATTTCAATTCCACAAGCGTAGATTAGCGTTTCAATTCTGCAATTTCAATTCCACAAGCGTAGATTAGCGTTTCAATTCTGCAATTTCAATTCTGCAAGCGTAGCCTAACATTTCATTCCTGCAATTTCATTTCAGCAACATAGATTAGTCATTTCCTGCTTTCATTTTAATTCCACATTTTCATTTCAGCAAGATAGATTTTAGTTAGTTGCAATTCAATCTATTTAATTTTGTAGGTACAAGTAGAAAAAACCAAAAATCAACCAAAAATATTCTCTTTCATGCCTCGTAGGAATAGAGACAAATCAGGAAAATTCTTACCCAACACCCCCACTACATCACTTAGTCACCCTTCTCTCTTCTTCGATGGCAGTGATCCAAAAGAACCTATAGGTGAACCTCCAGAGAATGCGAAGATCCTATAACAGAAGAAGAGCAAGAAAACATTCCTCTGGAGACCATGGCTGAACACGGAAATGGTATAGGAGACGAGGAGAGAATAGAAGGTGCCTTCCCCATCCGAGAGACCAATGGGGACACGAAAATGAAAAACATAAGTCCCTCAGCCTTACCTCACTTCCATGGATTGACCACTTCTTGTTTGAGTTTTTTGTCCTTTATCGAACTTATGACTATGCAAGAGACGAGCAAAACTTGAAACTCTTTTCCTCTACCCTCAAGGATTCAGCCCTACACTGGTTCATGAGGTTACCTGGAAACAATATCACAACTTGGGCTCAAATGCAACAAGCTTTTAACAACAAATACCGGGACTACTGTAGGTCAAAGGAAACGAAGGGAGAAATCTTTCGGATGACCATGGGAAGTGATGAATCTTTAGAAGACTATGAAGAAAGGTTCCAACTTAGTTATAAAAGGGCCAGGTGCACACTTGACCCTGAATCTCTGAAGCTGGTTCTACTCCAAGGAGTTCCTGGAGACCTTTTAGATACCCTCCATTTGCTAGCTGGCAGAGACATCTACCAACTACCTTATGAGGACATAAAGGCTATGTTTAGAAACCACTCTAGGGTAGCCCGGAAAAGAGGTAGGGGGAATCCACTTTCATCCAGTGCCACCTTCGCCAAACATGAGTTTACAAATCAAATGGAAGACCATAAAAGTGAGGTGAGACAAACCATTTCCATGCAACTGGATACTTTCCGAATCCAACAGAAGAAAGAGGAAGCTGAGAGGGCTTTGGCCATCTTTTGTCCCAGATGTACAAGGAAGCATCCTAAGAACAAGTGTCCATTGCACTCAGTAGAGGTATGTTTCATTTGTGAGGAAGACCACCCTACAAACCAATGCCCAACCTTACCTGGACTTAAAGCCATGTACCAAGGGGGCGAGGGAGCCACTGAACCACTCTACTTCCTCAACCAAAGAAGGCTGCATGGATCCAGACCTTACCAATAGGGGATGCAAGGGACATCCCAAACTTATTACCACCCCAACCAATCCACTCATATACCTTCTTGGGGTCCCCCTACTCATCCTTCCTGGTCCGCACCTCCTCCTTGGTCTTATCCATCTCAATACCATACTCAACCTGTTGCTCATTCGTTTCACTCTCATGTTCAGCCACAACCTCAGTGGAATGCACCTCAACCAGGGTGGAGGCCCCAATACAACTCTCCTCCCGATATTTTTCCTCCACCACCTGCTCAACCACAACCATTACCTCCTGCTCCTCCAAGACAACCCCAGATGCCTGCTCAACCAAACTCGAACTCCAATAACAAACGGGCCCAACAGGGATATACTATAGAGACAACATGCCCTACCTATGCTGTGGAGATTTAGGAGATCAAACTACGATCTGGGAAGGTCCTTCCAGATCGCCAACCTCCTCCACCGGAGGATGAGGAAGAGAAACAGGAAAGTGAACCCAAAGCCATTCCACCCTTTCCTAAGAGACTAATGGTAACCACGCAACCAAACCCAGAGGAGACTGAACTTCTGGGAGAACTTAAACAGTTGTGTGTGAAAATACCACTTCTCCAAGCCATAAAATATGTACCAATCTACAAAAAATTGATCAAGGAGAAGTGTTTCAGGTACCTAGTCAGGTGCAAGAGAGATGCCCCAACTATCAATGTCATAGGACAACTGTCCGATCTGATGTTGGGACAAGTAATCTGTCCAAAATATTTGGACCCTGGGAGTCCTGTAGTTGATGTCCACATCAATGGCACCATAATCCCCCACACCCTGATTGATCTAGGGGTTACCATTAATGTGAAGACCAGGGACACTATGCTCAAACTTAACCTTCAGAGTTCCCTAAGAAAGACCTCGACAGTACTGCAGTTAGCAGACCGCTCTACCGTGACTCCAGAAGGGATTGTGGAGGATGTCATGGTCTCTGTTAATTCTTGGGAATACCCTACGGACTTCTTGGTCCTTCAACCAAAGGCAAAACTCACTGGATACCCCCTCATTTTGGGAAGGCCTTGGTTAGCTACTGCGGATGCTTACATCAGTTGTCAAGCTGGGAGCATGACAATCAAGAATGGGCCTATGTCCAAACAGCTAGTCCTATATCCTCCTGCCCAACCTCTGCTAGAACATGACTTACCTCTCTGTTTGGAGGAGGAAGATGAGGATGAAGTCTACTCTGCACCAGTGTGCACAATGGAAGCCACTTGGAGAGGCCCTCAAACCGAGGATGACCTGATTGAGAATTTGATTGAAAATCCGCCTCCTAGTGTGCTGCCATTAGAGGAGTTGGTGGAAGGTACCCAAGCCAACGCTATAGTAGACCTCTTTGTGGCTGATCCGAACTCTCCCAAAGTTAAGAATGTGGAATTTGGCCCTGAAAGAACCTTGAAGATCAGCTCATCCCTATCCCCTTCTCAGGAAAAGGAGTTGTGCAGCCTTCTGCACCGCCATTTGGATGCTTTTGCTTGGAGCTATAAGGAGATGAAAGGAGTCCACCCTTCGGTCTGTACCCATCACATTTACATTAAAGAGGATTTTAAACCAGTCAAGAAGCCTCAGAGGAGAATGAATCCAGCCCTTAAGGACATTGTTAACGAGGAATTGCAAAAGTTGTTGGATGCAGGATTCATCTACCCCATCTCCGATAGCAAATGGGTTTCTCCTCTGGTGCTTGTGCCCAAGAAAAATGGGAAGTGGAGAATCTATGTAGATTATCGAGAACTTAACAAAGCCACCAAGAAGGACCATTTCCCTTTGCCTTTCATAGGTCAAGTGTTAGATGGGCTGGCAGGGAAGAAGTTCTTTTCTTTCCTAGATGGGTTCAGTGGGTATAATCAGATCCAAATCAGCCCAGAAGACCAAGATAAGACCACTTTCACTTTTCCATGGGGTACCTTTGCCTACCAGTTCCTTCCCTTTGGGCTATGTAATGCCCCTGCCACTTTCCAGAGAGCAGTACTTGGCATATTTGCTGAGCTGGTTCATGATTCGATGGAAATCTATATGCATGACTTTAATCCTTATGGGTCCAACTTCCAAGAAGCATTGACTAACCTCAGAAAAGTTTTAACCAAGTGTATTGAAATGACCCTGTCCCTCAATCCTAAAAAATGTGAATTCCTGATGACTGAAGGGACCGTGCTAGGTCATATCATTTCTCAACAAGGATTACAGGTGGATCCTAACAAAATTGCTATCATCCAAAAGGTTCCGCCTCCTCAAAAGGTAAGAGATGTTCGGAGTTTTCTAGGCTTAGCAGGATATTATAGAAGATTCATTAAAGATTTCAATAAGCTAGCCTTGCCATTGTTCGGTCTTTTGGGGAAATATGTTGAGTTTATATGCATTGACAACTATCAAGAGGCTCTGGATGAGTTGAAAGATAAGCTGGTAACCGCCCCAATCTTGAGAGGTCCAAACTGGGCCCTACCTTTCCACATCCACATTGATGCCTTGAACAAAGCCATAGGGGAAACCTTAGGACAAGTTGAAGAGAAGCTAACATATGCCATATACTTTGTCAGCAAAAACCTGTCCAAGGCAGAATTAAACTATACGGTGACCGAAAAAGAGCTCCTAGCTGTAGTCCATTCCCTAAACAAGTTCAGACACTACATCACTGGTTATCGAACATTTGTACACACTGATCATGTTGCGATTAGGTATCTGATGAATAAACCTAATGTAAATGCTCGTATCATTAGATGGTTACTGTTATTGCAACAATTTGATTTGACCATTGTTGACAAGCCAGGCAAGGAAAATGTTGTTGCTGATTTTCTGTCTAGATTAGATTTGCCTGCAAGTGAAGAAGGGATGGTAGATGATCAAATGCCAGATGAACACCTGTTTGCTATTTCAGTACTCTCTCCATGGTTTGCTGATATAGCAAATTACTTGGTTTCAGCATAGTTCCCTCCACACCTATCCTCAAAAGAGAAGAGCAAAATCATGAGGAAAAGTGCCCCATTCACTTGGATTAGGGGCAACCTATTTAAACTTGGCCCAGATCAGATCTTAAGCCGTTGTGTCAAGGAGGAGAAAGTTTTTGACATCCTCCTAACCTATCATGATGGATCATGTGGATTTCACTTCGCAGCAAAAGGAACCACCTTCAAAATTCTACAAGCAGGCTACTATTGGCCCACTCTTCATCAAGATGTCAGAAGATACATCAGCCAACGTGACCGGTGTCAGAGGATGGGGAAACCGACTCCGAGGGATGAAATGCCCCTCCAACCTCAAGTGACTTTCAGGCCATTTGAGAAGTGGGGCATGGACTTTGTGGGTCCTATCAATCCTCCTTCAAAGCAAAATTCTTACATCATTTTGTGCACGGACTAGCTGACAAAGTGGGCAGAGACAAAGGCAATCAAGGAAACAACAGAAGAAAAAGTGGCTGAGTTTTTGAGGGAAAATATCTTCTACAAGTTTGGCTACCCAACAGAATTAGTCACAGATCAAGGAAGTCAATTCACCTCTAACCTTATTGAAGACTTGCTTGCTCATCACAATATCAAGCACAGAACCTCCACCCCTTATCATCCGCAAGCAAATGGGCAGGTGGAAGTCACTAATAGGACTTTGGAAGAGATTTTGACTAAAGTGGTGAGCAGAAGTAGAAAATATTAGGCAGATTGCTTGGTTGAGGCCACCTGGGCCTAAAACACCACTTGGAAAACTACAACAGGTGTCACACCTTATGAGCTAGTCTACGGGAAGAAGGCTTTGTTGTCTATAAAATTCGAGTACAACACATTGAGGTTGGCAGCTCAGCTAGACCTATACCTCAACCATGCACAACAAGAAAGGTTACTACAGCTTAATGGATTGGATGAATAGAGAATGTAGGCCCTCCTCCACTCATAAGTAGTCCAACTCTAGAGAAAGATATGGCATGACTGGCACCTTAACGAAAAGCAATTTTAGCCAGGAGATTGGGCGTTGCTATATGACTCGAGATACAAGGATTTCAAGGGGAAGATGAGGACAAGGTGGTTGGGACCATATACAGTGGAAAAATGCAATGATAATGGTTCAGCCCTTATCAGGACCACTGATGAAGAAGCCATCCCTATGCTCGTCAACGGGCATCGATTGAAAATCTATAGGAAGCCCCTTTCTAAGCAGGAGTCCATTGAAATGCTGGATAAATCAGTGCTGGTAGTGGAGCAGGGCCCTGTTTTTACTCCACCCACACCTTGATCATTAAAAAACAAAAAAAAAAGGAGGAAGAAGAAGAAGAAAAAAGGAAAAAGAATAAAAAGATCCTTGGGTGAAAAACTCTTAGAGGTGCCCAGGGCAGACAGTGAGGGTGAAAACCTCCTGGAGGTGCCCCAGATGTCTCTCAAAAAAAAAAGAGAAAAAAGAAAAGAAAGAGAAAAAAACAAGAAATAGACCTAATTTCTGTTGAATAACTGCAGGTTGCAGGGAAGACATTGCAAGTTAGGAGGGTCGCACAAAACAAGGACAGAGGTCAGCACCAGGCTGCAAGCATCCCTCACAAACACTTCCTCCATGACCACTCCCCTTTCCTAAGATTTTATCACATTTGGGTTAAGATTTCACCTTCTACAGGAATTTTTGGGCCTTCTACAGGAAGTTCTATGTCTTCTATAGGAAGATCCTGTAGAACCTTCAGATAGGCCAGAATTGATCTTGGGAGAGAATCTGAAGGTCGGAATCTGCCTGTTAGGCCTACAAACACCCCTGTTTTTGTCCATCACCATATGTCACCCTATTTCATCTCTTTACACCTCCTTTGCACCCATCCTGTTATTTGTTCCTGCACAGTCACACCAAAAACAAAAACAAAAAAACCTTGTTTTCTTCATACTGCCAGCAAGAACTTTTAGTGACAAATCAAGCAGTCGTGTCTCACTCGCCATACCTGTCAATCTCCATCTGGGTTCCTCATCAGCCGAATCCCTTGTCAGCAGTATAGCCCTACTCATTTTAGCTTGCATCCCAGGAGGAGAAGCAGCTACAGGACATCCTACAGGAATCCTGTAGCAGCTGATCCCTCTGGAAGACATACTCTGGAGACAGGGACAGCCGAAAACGAAAAAGGAAACATGCAAAGGGCTCATCTTGAACGTGAGAATATTATCAGCAACCGAAGCCAAGAAAAACATGTGCATGCAGCAACAACAAACGAAGGAATGGGTTCCACAACCGGTGAATGTAGCATCAATGAATGAAGGAATGGGTTCCAACACCCGTGCATGAAGCAGCAACAAATGAAGGAGTGGTTCCAAGACCCGAAGTCTGCATAATGCGGCCGTGACCACACAGGTAAGTGCCTAAACTCATTTGTCAATTGCATAAACTATATTTTAAAAGTTGCATGCTAATGGAAATGGTTCGGATAGAATGGAATCGGTGGCCAGTCAACTGGCCATCCTCGGCTAGTTACATAGCCTCGTGGGATCCAAACGAGCCCAGTTACATTCAAAATTGCTAACGAGATGTGCAGCCAGCACGTGTGGAGTGTCCACTCAGGGAGAAATCATCGGGACTGGTAGTAGTGGTGGCGGTTAACGGCAGAGGGGAGGTGATGGTAGTCAGAAACATGCAGAGAAATTATGGTCGTGATGTCAGATCAACGGTTCGGTCCGGCCACCTCATTCCCTCACCACGAATCATGCCGCAATTAAAAGATGCTCGGCTGAAACTCACACCACCTTCTGTTCATTTTGCACTTGCAACGTCCTCGACTGGAGTACGCATCCTCTGCTTCCAAAAACTATTAACTAATCGTCCTCCACTGGTTTTTTTACCTAATTTTTAAAAATCTCCCACGTATCGGGCTCACTCAGAGCCGCAGTGACATTCTACAGGAACCAGGGGGTCTTCTACAGGAAATACTACACAGCTTTCCGGAGTCGGGAAACCTGGGATTTTTCTTCGTCGAATTTGAAGCTCCAAACGAGGCAGGCTTGAAAAAACTCCTCTATGCATGGTATGTTTTGCAAAGGTGGTGAATTGAATGGCATCAGGTTGGAAAATCAGAGGAAAAATCTGCCTGTGTGTTGGAAGTAAAATGTTTGCCTGTGTATTGCATTGGGTTTCCCAGCTGTTTCTGCATCAAAATTATCCTCCACATTTCCTCTTTTTAAAATTCTCATGTAGGGAAGATATATGCAGGTGTGGAGGCCAGCCTGTGTATGAAAAATTTTGAATTTGCATATATGTTTGTGTGTTGAGAAGAAAACTTGATCTCTGTACTCTATCTGTAGAAACAAAATTCTTCCTTTCATAAACATACAGTCGATTTTTGGGTAACAGCAGTCTTAAAACCAGGGAATTGTTGATAATTGATATTGGACACCCAAGAAATTCCTTCTTGAGTTAAAGGGGAAACCATAAATAGCATTCCCTTTTCTGATTAAAGCATAAAAAATAGCACTCTCACCATGCCAGGGGAATTCATAAGGAAAGAACCCTCGAACTCTAGCAAACTGCACAAGCATCCTGAGGTGCTTCACCTTTTCACCCGAGCCAATTGGATGCCATTCTTTGACAAAATTCAAGGTCATGAGAAGGAGATAACTAAGGAATTTTTAATGTCCCTGAGACCTCAATCAAAGACACACTTGCCACAGTTAGTTTTAGGGGTTTGACCCTAGAACTTACCCCTGAGCTCATCAATCGAGTTACTAGTCTACCATTAGGGCTCCCTTGGAGCAAAGAAGAGAGTTCATTGGGCCAAGCTACCAAGAAAACATTCTTTCTGCCCGAGGAACATCCTATAGAAGACAAAAACGGGGTTAGGAGAACCAGCCTGCCTCCTCTCTGGAGTGAAGTCAGTTTCCAAATCATGAAGTACATTACATGTGAAGGAAGATTTAGCATCATCTATGGTTATCATTTCAGGTTGTTGTGTGAACTAAGACATGGGATTGATTTACCTCCAGCCAAGAAACTGAGCATTCCCTATTTTCTTCTTCAGTCCCTAATTGAATGTGGTACAAGATTAAATGAAGGGATCCCAGATCAATTAGCCCATCATGGACTCATCAAACTATTAGTGGAAGATGCCCTGCACACCTACATTGTACCCATATCTTGGGAAATCTTCTGAAACATGTCTAAGGATGACAATATTAGAATTTTGGCCGAAAACATCACCCCATCCATTAGTGAGGAGGGAGAACACACTGAAGAAGGTGAGAAAACCAATGGTGAAGGAACACAGGACATTCAAGCATAGCAAGAACAGAAAGAAAAAGGGGAAATGGGCCAGATTGCTGAGCCTAAAATAGAGGAGGAAACAACAACACAAACACTAAGGGAAAAGATAATGTAGAGTAGAGAAGAGAGGGCTAAAAAACCCCAAATGAAGGTTGTCACAGCCAAAGTAGGCACACAAAAAAAAAAGACACATCCTGGAATAGTAGCAACACAAACAGAAAAAGTTGACACAGGGACTTCTACAGGAAGCAAGGAAAAAGAACAGCAAGAGAAGAAATCACCTAAGATATTGGCAAGGGAGGTAGCAACTGTGCTTGCTACCTTAAACACACCTCCAAAACAAAAAGGGAAGAGAAAAAGGCAAACCTCCATGTACTTAAGCAAGGAGGAGCACACGGATCAAAGTGGGCAGACCCCAACCTTAATCAAAGGCACCAATTGTCATTGAGGACACAACATCTAAACCAAAAGAAGAGTCTCCTGCAAAGGTATCCATCACCTATGAACAAGGAAGCCCAAAAACCTCCACCTGGAGAGAGAAAATTAGGCTGGTGGACTCAAAGACAGCTCTACAGGAAGCTGAGACATCTCTATAGGAAACTCTAGCTAATCTAAGGGAGACCGAGAAACTGGAGGAAAAGGCGGCCAAACCATCACAGGAAGAAGAAAAGACCAAGGAAATACTGGAACCAAGCCCCCATCCTAGCTTGTGCTCATACTATAACCCGTTAGAAGCCGGGAAGATAATTCCCCAGGAATTTGCGGTGCCACTTTTCTTTGCACTAGAAGAAGAAAGGGTTAGGACTCACACTTAGATGAGGATTGCCAAGTCCAAGGGTGTGGCAGACATAGGCCATCTAGAAGAACAACTCAAGGAATCAAGGAAAGAATTGGCCATGGTAAGGCATGTGGAAAGCAGTCAAAGGGCCAAACTACAGGAAGAGAATGAGTTGTTGAAACAGCAGCTGGAGCTACGGGGAAGTCATAGGGAAGATAGGCCTTCCATTTTGGGAGAACAGCAGTAGCAGGAAAGGCCTCCAGCAGACAAAGAAACCTCTGATGAACAGCACAGAGAGGACAGGCTGCAGGCTGAGGTTGAGGCACTAACAAAACAGCTACAGGAGAAGGAATCACAAGCAGCAAAGGAAATATAGTTTCTAAAGCAACAAGTACAAAAGAAAGAAGCCCAACTGGCCTACATGGCCAGCTGGGTAGTAGAAGCCTTGTAATGTAAGCAACCTTCCAAGTCATATGCCTTATATCTTAAAGATCAATGGTCGCAGTTCTAGATTAACACCTTGGCCCAAAGGGCAAATTACCATCAATTCATGGCTTTGTGCGACAATAGCTTAGCAAAAGATAAGGCCAAGTTATCAGAATTCTATTTACACAACTTGGCCCTTCCAAACATGAATCTGTGGGACCCTAATGCTGCATTGGGCAATGTGCAACTTATGGCCATGGCCTCTTGGTTAAATCATGAGGAAAAGAGAGCAGCAAAGATTCAGGATATTATGAACAGGGAGCTAAGTGAGCCACCCATGATCAGAGCAGAACCAGAGGATCCCTCAGCCTTAATATATGCCCATCAGCACCTGGCCAACAACCCTCAGGTTCTACCAGATTACATTGAACGACAAGCTCAAGTCGTTGCTCACTTTGAGGACATGGAAAGATTGTTGGGGGATAACTACATTCATGCTTGCACAAGGAGGTGGAACACACTATCCCACAGTTTTAAAATAAGAGAATACCACTCCCCAACAAGGATGAGGGAGGCCTTGGCAAGAGTACCACTCTACAAACAGTCAATGAAAAATTTGCAGGCCAATTGGATCGGCCTAAAGTTTAGTCCTCCCTTGCTTTTAGGACTGTTGGAAGGGGTCAAAGAAGAAGAGGAGCATAGGTAGTGAGAGGAAGTAAAGAGAAAAGTAGGGTTTCATGACCAAGAAGAATACATCACCTCGGAAACCTGGGATGTTAGAGAGGCAGTCAAGGCAATCAAAGATGATGAGATGGATTAGTTGCTCAGAGGATGAGCAACCCTTTTAGCAGGGGGTGATGTTGAGCCCCAAAAATGGGTAACTTATTGGGCTCATTTTGCCTATTATTCTCGATTAATCCACCATTCTTCATAGTTTATGCATGATTTTGAGTACATTTATGTTAATTGAATGAATGAGAATAGTCACTTGACCATGAAGTCTAATACATGGTTATTGCAGATTTTTGGACAACTTTTGGACCAAGGTCAAGCATTTATGAGCCAGATGACAGCCAAATACGAGGGAACAAGGCTGAGGATTTGTAGAAAGGGTGTCTCCTGCACTAAATGGACCCTTCCTTGAATTCTCCACCATCATCTCGGAGTTCAGCAGGCCACCAAAGATGATTCCCAAGGGCAGCCGAGCAGCTTTTGTAAAGTGACTGATTACTTGCAGTTTGAGTAGCCAAGCCCCTTGAGTTAAGGAGGGTTGTTGGAGGTCCTCGTAGTGCATAAGAAGGAAGGCTTCCAGCCTTTGTAGTTTACTTTTGGAACATTTGTATTTCGCACTTTAGTGCTACTCTGCTTTTCAGCTCATTTTGGAGCTTTTGTTGTAAACATTTTTGTGACATGGTTATTTTCTGAGTAATGGAGATCAGTTTCATTTTTCATCAGCTCTGAGCTTCTTCTTAAGAGCCTGTAGCTCTTGGGGTTGGGCCCAACCCAAGTGCCAGGACCTCCTCTGTGTACTGTTATATGTTTTTGCTGCATTTATAGAATAATTTCTACTAGTAGATTAAAATCTCGCTTGGTTACCTAGGTCATTTTTTATGATTGAAATAGCTTTTCATGTTTCAGATTGATTTGATAGGTTAGTAATAGAAAATATCTTCGAAAAAGGCCACCAAGCAACCCTTGATCTCACCTCTCCCTCCTCAGGACCATGAGCTGAGACCAAGGTGTCCTTCTTGCCACAAAAACACGGTTCTTGCTTCTTCATGCAATTGCTAGTGTTAGATTATTAGTTGCAAAAGTTGGTACCAGCTGTGATTACATGCTTAGATCCATTCTTGCTCAATTTTAATAGTTATCTTACATGATTTTCTACCAATAAATTTATGTTCATCATGGTTGCTGGTTTCTAGGTCAAAATAGCTAGATCTTTGGTTTGCATAGTCTTTGTTTGGTCAGTTTTGGAGAATAGTGTGCAGAACACCTGTGATACCTTCCTACCTACCCTTCCTCCATCAGACAACTTGCTCCAACCCCCTAACTTAGATTCCTCCCCATCATTTGCCACTCTTTTCTAACTTGACCTAATTTCCACATCTTTGTGCAATCGTGCTCCTTCCATCCTCAAACAAAATCCAACCACCTTAATCACTCCTCAACCTCATTCACCAAGTCCTATACCTCTTCACACCCTCATCCAACCTCCATCTCCACTTCTCCACCTTTCTTCCACCATCAACCCTCCAAAATCCCCTTTCGGAACATCTTGTAGAACATCCTGTAGAACCCCTGCAGACTTCCTGTAGAAGCTCACGAGAGTGGTTTCTCGAGACCCGAACATTGTGAAACTCTCTGGAAGGGTGCTAGGGACCCCTTAGGCCTTATTCTCACCTTTCCAACCTCTTGCAAGCACCCTCGCCATTTCCTTTCTTCAATCAACCTCTGCGCAGTCAAAAACAGTTAAAACACATGCATAATAATTCTACAAGATCACTCAAAGATACAAAAAGATGTTCCTTTTCATATTTCACTTCAAAAGTAGCTTAGACACATGAACTTAACCTTCCCAAGAGTCAATGGCATTCCTTGTTGTAGCTTTCATCATTTTTCTTGCACCAGTAGGGTTAGTCGGTAAAACTAGGGTTTGCTAGGGTTTGCATTTCCTTTCCACTTTCCACTTCTTTCTGCAAGTAGATTAGCCTATGTTGAGTTAGCTTTCATCCATCACATTTAAAAGCTTCTTCTCATAGCTCATCGACGTTGGCTTAAGCTCCTAGCGGACTTGTACCAGCTGATCAAGTGACAGCCTGCGGCAAGAGCTAGTACTTGTGCATATAGCACCGTCGCTTCCAAGTTTGTTACGAACTACCGGGTTGATAGAAGTAAAGAAGGGAGTCCCAGGAGTTGCAGCATTATTGCTGCAATACTATAGCCCACCAATTCCCTTGAATATTGTTTTCTACCTTTTCGGATTCAAGGGACAAATTATAAAAAGGGACATGATGGAGTTTTAATTTTCGTTTCTTTTTCAAACTCTCTAAATATGAAAAAGATACCGAGTTATTCTTACGTCAAACTCGTTAAAACTTTACAATGAAAGACTCGTCACCATGATGAGGCCGAGCATCTTCATCCTAGGGATCGTAAAACTTACTAGGATGGATTTATTCGAAGAATGAACTTACATGATAATCATATGCTATCCCCTTCAAGCTTTTCATAAAAAATAATTGGGGTACTCGCTAGAAATAGTGGGGGGAAATGAAGATGAAACATCCTTTGTATAGGCAGCATGTCTCTCTTGAACATGACACTCTTCTGCTCTCGTGTTGGGTTTGGGATATCCTCACTGAGTTACTTGTCCTCCCGGGATTCGGTGATCCATTTTGTCTCTCATTTGACTATTCCATTCTGTCATCATGACCTTTAGTCCTATTTCGAGTCAAATTTTGCCACACTCTGGAGTGGTGTCATCAATGTTCAAGAGAAGTCCAATCTGCAGTTATTTACATATACATTGTTTGAGTCCTTGCTACAATTCTGAATATTATTCCACTTTATTCCTTGTTTTGTGTCGATGATGGGGGATTCATCAATTCCCTCCTTCGATAGGTCACTTCCTGTCAACTTCAGCTCATTATCCAGGAAGATGACTTAGAAACTCCCTTTCAGTACCTTAGCGCTGGCATACCCTAATGGCCAGTTCTTCACATCTGACAACAGGTCTTCATTATTGGCTTTCGATAGGGTGATTCCATGAATGTTCGACCTCAACCTCATTATCACATTCACGGATAACACTATTTTACTTTGAGATCCAGTGTCATTATTGGTGGTTTCTCTCATCCTTGTTAACGGTCCACATCATTTGCATGTAATCAAGTGGTTTTCTAGCATGTTCGACTTCAACATGTTTATTCGCATGTTAGGATTCATACATTGATCGGGTCAGGATGGATCGCAAGACCCTGAGTCTTGTCTATTATGACTCGGGCTACATGGAGTTATATATCATTCATGATTGTACACATGTTTCTACTATACGGATGGTTGTGACCATACCATGAGACTTTATATTTGTGATGATCCTTGTTATCTAGATGGTTGTGCCCATACCATGGATCTTTTCATATAGTCTTCATCATCCAGATGGTTGTTTCCATGTCATGGATTCATGTCTTGATCTCAAATATGTATATGTATATGCGTCCTTGATTTGCAGGTCTCCTGACAGTGTGTGTCCTCATCCTTTCCAAAAGCTCATGAAGCATCTCATCCATCACTCCTCGTTCTGCCTTCATACTTTAGGGGGAATCTGTTACACAATATTTTGTCACGCCTCCTACACTTCCCTGTAACATACACTGAAGTGCCCGAAACATGATCATTATATAGTATACTCATCCATGTATACAACTCAAAACCCTCATTTAACTTTGCTTGGAAAATGTCTTGAGCTTTCCCTGAAGAAATACCTCTTAAAACCCTAAAATGAGGGTCATCGTTCTTATGAAGCTTAAAACCATGATGATCGCCTTTTGCATAGTGTTTGACTCATGATGGCATCTCTCCTTTCCCTTTCATACTCGCGATGATCCTAAAAAGGTAATTTTCCCAAAGAGTGAGAAGCTTCGTGATCTAGAAGCTTCGAGAGCGGCGAGCTGGAGGTGGTTTCGGATAGATGAGGTTGAATCCTCCTAACTTGACCTCTTTGTCCAATCCCTATGAGCTACCTCCTTGAGATGTGGGCCTAATCCTATCTTTGGAGGAGTCCTAACTCCCTCTCCCAACCTATAAATTCCTCTTCTCCCATTCCCAAATGATTGGTCTATGTCCATTTGCACCCCTATGCTGAGCTTGTGCTTAGAGGCTATTCATTAGACTTGGAGAAGGGGTGTTTGGAGAGTTTCTTGGCTTGGAATTGGATTACCACTCAAGGAGAGCCTTTCAGCATCAAGGCTATGGTTTTAAGCTTCCCTTTATTCTTTAAATAATATACAACTATTGGTTCATCTTCCCAAAATATATATGTTCATGTATGTATTAGCTTGGCATTCCTTGATTAGTTAAGCAGGTTATTATTGGATTTGTTATTGGTTTTGGCATGCTTTATTGTCTCTTAATCACTTGTGCAGGTACAGAAGTACTGAGAGAAGCAGGAACAAGTCTATGACACAAGCAGTTTGAGGTTCTAACAAAGGAAATTGGAATAGCATCAGAACAAGGTAGGTCATCTCTTTCATTATACTTTTCACTTATAACCTAGGAAGATTTCTAGTTGATTGTCATTTTAGTTGCTAGACCCACTGATTGGTCTAGAGGGATTGTCTCTGTCCGCAGAGAGGATTAACCTTGTCAACTAGGTGAAACTCGCTTACCTCCCCCTCCACTCTTCGAACGATGTGACATTCTGACTGATTGGGAACTCTCTTGGGAAATACATTGACTACTCTGAACCTTTTCTCCTGTGCTCAGATCTGCATGGAGGTGAACTTGCAAAAATTGTTGCCGATGGTATTCAGCCTTTTTATGGACAGTTGGTCTCACGTACAAGAGGTTGGCTATGATCAGCTTCCCTTCAAGTGTAAATTGTAACCTAAATATGGGAACTTTGCTAAAGGATGCCCTAAAGGGGGTGACCCCATGGATAAACCTTATGGGGGCGCTAGAGAGCAATGGACACAGGTCAAGCATCGTAATCCTTGAATCATGCACCCCAGGAAAGCTCCCCTGGTTTGGGGATGACCTCGACCCCCCTGAGTTGCCTGCCTGGTGGGGGTGGCCAGGGATTGGAAACTACAAATAGATTCGAAGTATTGAGCTCAAAGACTGGTTTGGTTGGTCTAGAAACTACCCTACCTCCCCCTCTGGCTTTTGGGGTCTCCGGCCCTCACTCTGAGCCATTAGTCCTCCCCTCTAAAGGACAAATGGAATGCAGTTCAAGCCCAGAAACTAACATCTCCTTGGAAGAGTCATCGGAAGATGATGAAGAATTAGAGGGCCTCAAGACCTCTCCTGAATGAAAGAGATCTATTGGGTAGCTAAGTTTGGTTGAAGGCAGATTAGGTCGGCCTAGGAAGAAACATCCTGCTCGAAATGAGAAGAAGGTAGGGCGAAAAACAAAGAATGAAGTCATATGGGAAAAGACTAATAAATACAAAGAACTAGGAGTACAGCATACAATCCCACAGCAGTTGGAAAACGCAGGAACCAAAGGAGGTGGAGCGAAGAAAGGAGAAAACTTGATCCCTAACAAGGGGTCGGGGAACCCAGAAAAGTGATTAATGAATATAATATCTTGGAACTGTAGAGGATTGGGTTTGGTAAAGTGAATCACGGAAGTAAAATCTATCATCAGCAAAGAAGGCTCAAATTTACCCTGCTACAGGAGACCAAGTTAGATGAAGATTCCATCAACTCCATTAAGCACAAAGTTTGGAACACTAGCAAGAATGAAACAGTAAGCTCAAGAGGGGCGTTTGGAGGCCTTTGCACATTATGGAATCTAGAAAAGCTAAATCTAGTAAGTACTCTAAAAACTATGCATTGGATAGCTACTATTTTAAGAAAAATTGATAAACAGCAACACTTCCTTATGATAAATGTATATATGCCTACCCACTTCCATGAAAAGCAAGAATGTTGGAATTCCGTGATGGACTTGAAAAATACTGAGTATGGGAATGACTGCATCATTGGGGGAGACTTCAATACTACTATGGATCGACACAAAAAAAGGGGGGGCTCCATAATCATGGATGCCCAATAGGAATACATGGAGGATCTTACCTTAGCTTTGAACTTATATGATGTCAAACCCCAAAAATTCCTTTATACCTGGTCTAACAGAAGATTGGGGTCTAATCATATCTCAACCCGTTTAGATCGTTTCCTTGTAGCAGATAATATCCTCACCTTGAATTATTGCCTTAAGTCAACCATCCTCCCTTGGGCTAGTTTAGACCATCGACTGATCTGCTTGGAAATCTCCATGCCCCTGGATCTGGGGCATATTCCCTTCTATTACTCCCCTCAATGGGTTGAGGTCCGCAACTTCTTCAAAATGGTCTCCACCTCATGGGCGGGCTGGATCGAGCGAAGCCCAATTACTATCTGGGAAGCTAAGATTTGCAGATTGAAACAAAACATGAAAATGTGGCTAAAAGAGAACAAACATAAAGTCAATTCAATATAAAGAATATGGAAGAAAAAATGGATGCTATTCAAGGACAAATGGAAACCAGGAAGATACAGGTGATGGATATCCATAAAGAAGTAGAAACCTTCAAGAACTATCATAGATCTCTCGGAGAGGAAGAGGAGAACTGGAGATTAAAATCAAGAAACAAATGGCTCAAGGTAGGTGATAGAAATACTAAATTCTTTCACAATCAAGCCAATTTTAGGGAATCAAAAAACAATATCGCCTAGATTACACATGGGAGAAAGACTATCAATAAATTTAAAGAAATCAAAAGAGAAATAGTAGAGCATTATAAAAAATTGTATTCTGGGGATCATACGAGGGATTTGGAGAGTCAAGATTCCCTCCTAGAAGGTATTCCATCTCTTTTTTATTCAGACTATAATAGTTTGCTGACAGCCCCTCCGACGAAAGATGAAATCTGTAAGGTTATCTTTTCCTTTCCTCCAGATAAAACATCAGGCCTGAATGGCTTCTAAGCGAGCTTCAATCACTCCTTCTAGGATGTCATAAAGAGAGATCTATGTAGGTTGGTGAGATACTCCATCAAAAATAATGCAATGGGGAGCGACATAAACTCTTCTTTCCTAGCCTTAATTCCCAAAGAGTCGAACCTCTCCTCATTCTATAGATGCTACCCCATTTCCCTTTCCAATGTCTCTTATAAAATCTTTTCAAATTTGTTGGCCTAGCATTTAAAGTCTCTCCTACCCCTCTTAATCTCTGCCAATCAAGGGGGGATTTGTCCCTAGGAGACAATTTTTTGATAACATCATCCTCATCCAACAAGATTTGGACTCTAGCTGGAGACAGATTGATCAGGGCATGATTATTAAACTGGATATTACTAATGCATTTGATCGGGTTAGACACATTTTCCTACAGAAAGTTCTCCATAAACTCGGCATGGATGAGACCTTCATAAGATGGATATATCTTTGTATTTCCTCCACTTGGATTGCTCTGTTGGTGAATGGTCGGGCTGCAGGGTTCTTCAAAGCCTCCAAGGATCTCCGACAAGGTTTCCCCTCTCACCCTTTTTGTATATAATTATGGTTGATGCCCTGAGTAGAGCTTTGGAATCTAAGCAAGCCTCCGTCAACCTTCTGGGCATTCCGTTCTAGGAGGGCATCGAAAGCATAAACCATCAACAGTTTTTGGATGACACCATATTAATGAGAGGTGCTTATACCACTATTGCTAGGAAGTTTAAAAATATTCTGGATAAATACCTCAGTGCCTCGATAGGAGCTACGAGCAACACTAAGTGCCACATCTATAGCTAGAATATTACAAGGCAAAATGAAAAAATATTGAGGAAATTCTGTGATTTGAAGTTATCAGAGACTGGAGAGAGTCCAACTACCAAGGAAACCAATCTTTTTGGGACGAGCAGCATCGAACGCCTGGAAAAAAGTGCAAGAGAAAATAAAATCTAAAATAGTAAACTAGGGTGGTATGTGGCTCAATAATAAGGGCAGAGAAATTTTGATAAAGTTAGTCCTTCCGGCTATCCCCTTGTATCAGTTCACATCTCTTCAAGCTCCCAAAAGTGTGCTTCACCAAATGGGCATGTTTATCAAGAAATTATTGTGGGAAGGGGGAAAAAGGAAACAAAGAAATATCATTTAGCAAATTGGAAAACTGTTAGAGCTCCAAAGCAGCATGGTGGATTGGGGATCAGAGACCCAAGTTTAGGAAATATGGTTATATGAGAAAAACTTTACTAGATCTCGATCATAAACCCAAGCCAGTGGTCGTCTCAAGTTATCAGGTCCAAGTACCTATCTCCTTCAAATGATCGGGTTGCAATTGGCCTCTCAATGGGGATCTCCCATTTGGTGGCTGATCAATTCCTCCAGAGATCTCATCACAAGATATTTAAGCACAATCCCTGGAAATGGGGCCAATATCAATAAATTTATTGATTCAATTCTTGTCCTTCAATCCCTGTATTCTCATCAATCTTTGGAAGTAATTTTTATATTTTTAGAAAGCAAAGTAGTGGTAATGTTGGATCAGATAGTGTAGTGGGAACCACATGGTGGCTAGAAACGGTGGCTGATGGATAACATCCCAAAGGCTCTTTTCCCTCAATGTGAAAGACTCTTGTGATTGTTGATTGGTCGGGCCCCCATTTCACAAAATGTGGAATACATTTTGGGTTGAAAGAGCACCAGCTACTTAGCAAAGAATGGTTATTTTCACATGCTTGCTGACACTCATTTACCTCCAAAAAATGTGGTTTGGGAGAAATCTAGAAAGCAAATGCCATCCCAAAAATCAATTTCTTCACCTGGCTTCTCACCCATAAAAAATTTCTTACTACTGAAAACCTTAGGAAGCATGGGCAGATTGGCCAGTAAGGTTTCCTCTTTGTGAATTAGAGGAGGAGTTGATCTCTCATCTTTTCCTTCAGTGTCATGTGACGAAGGAAGTTTGGGCAATAGCCCTTGGTCCCCTATACCGCAGAACCATCTAGGTTGTAGACATACATTCCTTCTTAAACTCTTGTCCTAACCCATATGTGTGCTCCCTTGAGGCCAAAAAAAAATTTAAGGAGGTGTGGTCCGCTCTCTTGAAGTATATCAATTGCAAAATTTGGATATCCAGGAATAAGGAAATTTTCAGAATGGCCTGTATTCCGGCACGGAATATAGCCATGACAGCCCTATTGGCCTATATGGAGCTGCGCAAACCTGTAAAGGACCCTTCTTTGGATCGGCTGGAAGCTGCTTGGCTGGCCCCGTGGGAGGTCTATCTAACTCCCCAGGATTCGGTGCATACTCCTTGTGTTAGGGCCGATTGGATTCTGAGGTTATCCCTGTAGGATTAGGTGGCATGGCTAAAATCCAAAAAATAATTCAGCCCTTCAATTCGACGGTGCGTCAAAAGGAAATCCTGGGGTGGTAAGAGGGGGGGGCATTCTCATTAATCTCGAAGGAATCATTGAATATAGCTATTCTTGGGGGCTCAACTGAAAGACCAATAACCTAGTTGAGGCTTATGGAATGCTTCTAGGACTAATCCTGGCTCATAGAAATGGGATAAAAAATATTCAGGTGTTAGGAGACTCCATGATATTATAAGGCATATGATTAATACTTCAAAGGCTAAGATCTCTACACTGAATCAAGTCATAATGAGATCCCAGAACTTGATCCCCTCTTTTGACTCGGTGACCTCTACCATGTCTTAAGGGGAAATAACCATGATGCTAACAGAGAAGCCAATAAGGCAAGCCATTTGGAGGAATAAAAATGTGTCATCAATGATGTCATGAGCATGACAAAAATACCTTAATAAATTGAAGGGTGTCATGTGTAGGACGGAAATAAAGCCTCAATGGATAGAAATGGAGGTGGAAAATTTGAATCTATAATTCCATAATGAAATTAAGCTCCACCCTTCTCCCCCGAGCTCTCTCATGCCATCTCTCCCCACCCCTCCTCACCCTCCCTACCCTTTCCTCCTTCCCCTCCCCCTCACCTCCCTTCCCCTATCTCCCATACCCCCTCCCCTCCCTCATTCCCCTCCCCTTCCTTGTGGCCCCTCCCCGCTCTAACCCTCACCTCCACATTATAACCTCCGCCCTGATCTCCTTATCCCCCTATCGCATCACCCTCTGCAAGCTCCTACTAGCCATGCAAACTTATGGCAAGCCAGACACCCAGACTCGCTCTAAACGTTGCGTCCCATGGAATTTTGTTATGCAAATAGCTCACAAAATAGAAGAATGAGATAGATCAATGACTCCAAAAGTAACCTCTTCGAGGGGGAAACCTCCTTTACATTACACAAATGAACAATTCTTTGATGATACAAATGACAAGACCTCCTTTCTATATATAGGAGTCTAAGGGGTCACAATATAATCAGAGTTGACATAACAATAATAATGTAAGAGCGAAAATATAATAGTAGTGGGCTTCTATGGGACACAATAATAACAATATGGGGACAACATGGGCACAACAATAACAATAAGGGGCTACAATGACAATGATAATAAGGGAATACACTAGTATTATAGGGACCTAACATGCCCCTCTCCTTCAAAAAAGGGTTTTCCTCAACGCTTGAGTAGTTTTGGATGCTTCTGTATAAAATTCCCATCCTCCCATGTGGAATCTTCAGCGGGTAAGTTCTTCCACTTGATGAGATACTCTGAAATTGATCAATTTCATTGTTGTCAAGTTCTTGTTTTAGTGGTTGTGTTATGAAACCAACTCACAAAAATATAGAAAAGAAATATCAACTCCTTATAATATAGCCTCTTCAAGGGGGAAACCTCCTTTACATTACACAAATGAACAATTCTTGGATGATACAAATGACAATACCTCCTTTCTATATATAGGAGTCT
>APFE030569811.1:128100-167877 GCA_000404065.3 Pinus taeda
TAATCAGAGCCGACATAACAATAATAATGTAAGGGCACAATAATAACAGTAGTGGGCTTCTATGGGGCACAATAATAACAATATGGGGACTACATGGGCACAAAAATATAATAAGTGGGTTGTACTAATAACAATAAGAGGTTACAATAGTAGTATAGTTTTTCTGGGAAAACTAGTATTCCTAAATAATGCTAGCCCTCTAGGTTTGGCAGCTACCCTAGAAACAAAAGTTTAAAGCAATTCAACGATTTCTTCTATGTGTAACAGGTAAGAGAAAGATAATGGAACCAACATGGAACTTTCACTTAATCCCTTGCTTGATCTCTCTCCCTTTGACAGAGCCTGCAACTCCTCCCCATACTTAACACGCTTGGAGAGTACTTGCACAAGTACAGCAACAAAGAACCGTCAAATCATCGTGATCTATTACAACATAAACATTACAGAATCATATATATAATGAACAAATGATAGCATTCACAAATGATAACATTCACAGTTGCACAACCATATGGAAGAAAACTTGAAGAACTTTATTTATAGAATGGAGAATTACAACCTAGTTGTCTGATCCAGCGTCATCCTCCTAGCTTCAATCCTTCTTCACCTCATGAAATAGCAAGATCACTCCAACAATACAATGCTCTTTCCTCAATTACAAACTATCAGCACTTCCTTGCAATTCACAATATTCCAACCTCTAGATCTCTTAGATGAGGGATCCATTTATAGATGTGTGCAAGGGTGTGAGTCATCCACGGGGTTTGATTAGTTTCATTCCACTTATTACAATGGGTTCCACAAGAGAAGGGGTTGGAGATTTCTTAGATCTCTTATTCATCCTTGGGCGAATTTAGAGAGGCAAGTGGCATAGGAGAAAGTTCTGGAAGATTTCATGAACAATCAACTGACAAATGTCCCGGACGTTTGTCCATCCTCGCCCATCACACCCTATAGAAGGCCTAAACAGTATGCATTGCACCCTCACAGTGTACCACTCAATATGCATCGCACTTTGCCAATGGAGTAGTTAGTTTGGTTCAATTTATGCAGTTTTTGGATGGTTTCTCAGATGGAACTTTTGGGGAATGATGTATTTAGATGACTATGTTCCTTTAGGGTATGAAACAACTCTTTTATGGGTTTATGAGCCCTAATACATCTACATATAAGTTTGGGGTTGATGTGCCCAAATATGTCTATAACATATAGGGACCTAACATGCCCCTCTCCTTCAAAAAGTGTTGTCCTCAACGCTTGAGTAGTTCTTGATGCTTTTGTATAAAATTCTTGTCCTCCCATGTGGAATCTTCAGTGGGTAAGTTCTTCCGCTTGATGAGATAATCTGAAATTGATCAATTTCATAGTTGTCAAGTTCTTTTTTCTATGAATGCTCCAGGTTCCAATATGGTTTTTTCCTTCCTCGTAAAGTTTCGGCAATATTGTTTGAATTGGGATCTTCTGAAACTTTTGAATGAGTGACCACACTTCTTCATCCTTTTTCCATTCATTCGTTGCTTTGTGTATCCAATCTGGTTGGATAATAGAAATAGCACAAAACAATGCTTCCACATCCTCATCCTTTCTTGAGAGTGCATCTACAACAACATTTTGCTTCCCTTTTTTGTAGATGATTTCAAGTCATAACCCAACATATTTGTGACCCATTTTTTCTGTTCTTCTAAAGATAATCTTTGTTCTAAAAAGTATTTAAGACTATCATGATCCATTTTTACCTTGAAGTGTCTTCCCATTAGGTAAGGTCGCCATTTCTTAAGTGCATGTAATATTGCCAACATTTCCTTCTCATAAATTGCTTGCTTGAGATGTAGCTGTAAAAATACCCAATCACCTACATCAAAACTTCTTTCACTGTGATGTTGATCTGCATGTTGTTTCATTTGATTCTACACCGAAGTGGCGTTATCCTTTAAAAGTTGGAGAACTTGTTGTTGATGCTCGATGGGATCTTTCACTACCTGAATATTTTTCTTCTTGTTATGTCCTTTTATCTTGAGAGTTTGAGGAGTGGTAATTTCTTCGAATGCATTACAAGATATGGTCGGATTCATTTCTTGATGCTTGATGTGATCTTTCACTTCTTGAACATTTTTCTTCTTGATATGTCCTTCTATCTTGATAGTTTGAGGAGTGGTAATTTTGACCAATGCATTACAAGATATGGTCAGATTCATTTCTTCTTCCTCGATGTGATCTTTCACTTCTTGAACATTTTTCATCTTGATGTGTTATTCTATCTTGAGAGTTTGAGGAGTGGTAATTCTTGCCAATGCTTTACAAGACATGGTCAGATTCATTTCTTCTTTCTCTAGGGTTAGTTCCTGGTGTATATCCTCTTCTTTTGATGTTTCTTGATCCTTTTCTTCCTCCTCTTCATAATCTATGTAAAATAATTTCTTCTCAGCATACTTATGACCTTCAGTGTATTTTTTATCACAATTGTAACAAAGCCCTTTTTCTCTTTTTTCTTCCACTTGTTGTGGTGTCAACCTTGTAGGTTGTGGAAGGATAAGAGAAGCAATACTTCCATATTTATAGTTGTGAGGGGTATACTTCCTTGTTGCCATAATTTTGCTTTGCACTTTTCTTGCCCTCTCCAATGAATCAGGTTCCCAATGACGAACTTCATAGTGAATGTTATCCTTTAAAGTCCCTGTGGAGACATCAATCCTCTGCTTATCTCGAATATCATTTTCCCTTATATTCAATTTTTGAAAGTCCTCAATGTTCTCTTCCATTGAACACTTTTGTTTGAGATTTATCAATAGGCTAAAGAAGGTGTTTCTCTTTGTATCCTCATAATGTGCTATCATTTCCTCCGTGAAAATTGACCACGTCACAAGTGGTTTACGAGAACAAAGCCCTTTATACCATAAAAATTGATCTGGTTCTAAATAATTAGATGCAATACATACCTTTTGTAACAGTGGTATGCCATGTATATGAAAATATTTCTCCATATGTAGTATCCAATTTACTAGATCCTTGCCATCAAACTTCCTCATCTCGCTTTTTCTTGATTTTAGGAGCTCAATCTTGAAATGATTGTAACTCTATAAATTAAGATCTCCAAGCTCTGAAATTTTGTCCTAAAGTAGCCCTCTGAGTCCTCTTTCTAACCCCGAAAGTCTGATCAAGATTGGATTCTGTAAGGAAGTGTTATGTCAAATCTTCCACAATGACCTGATTATAGACTGGTTCAGTAGAGTGAACTTGTGTGAAGTGCCACATGTCATTGTTTCAACTTTAGGACCTGAAACCATTACACAGAAAACTACAGTCTGTCTTCTTTCTGCAACTTCTTATGAAATTTCAATTTGATTCTCTGAGAGAAAGTTATGATGTTTTTCCCAAGGTCACTTGTTTAGGATGTAATTTGGGAGCCTGCATAAACCCTAAATGTCTCAGATTATATCTCTGAAAATATAGCCAGAAAAGATCTGAAATTTGGATCTGAGCTTCACCAAGATTTCAGTTCAAATGGGTTTTAAATTTAGAGTTTGAACATTCGTAGAACAAATATTATAGTGAAAATTCCAAGATGACATGCTTGAGATGAAATTCTGGAGCTTGCAAAAACCCTAAAGTCCTGAGATCATATCTCTGAAATTATAGCGAGACAAGATCTCAAATTTGGACGTGAGGTTTAGATCAATTTTGTCTCAAATGGGTTTTTTTTAGCATCTGAAACTTCGTAGTGAAAACGGTATAGCGAAAATTCCACAATGACCTGTTTGGAGCAGTGAAACCCTATAATCCACAGCTCTGATACCAAATGTTATGAAACTAGCTCACAAAAAGATAGAAAAGAAATATCAACACCTTATAATTCAGCCTCTTGGAGGGGGCAACCTCCTTTACATTATACAAATGAACAATTCTTGGATGATACAAATGACAAGACCTCCTTTCTATATATAGGAGTCTAAAGGGTCGTAATATAATCAGAGCCAACATAACCATAATAATGTAAGGGCACAATAATAACAATAGTGGGCTTCTATGGCACACAATAATAACAATATGGGGACTACATGGGCACAACAATATAATAAGGGGGTTGTACTAATAATAATAAGAGGTTACACTAGTAATATAGGGACCTAACAGACTGCTTTAGGTTCCAATATGATTTTTCCTTCCTCTTCGAATTCTCAAAATATTGTTTGAACTGGGATCTTGTCACCTATAACCTTCTTTAAACATGAAACATGGAAAACTGGGTGCACTAGAGAAGATGCACGAAGTTCCAATTTGTATGCCACAGTACCAATCTTTTGCAATACCTTGTATGGACCATGATACTTTGGTGATAATTTATTATCCTTCTTATCTTGCTTGAGGGACATTTGTTTGTATGGCTATAGTCGTAGAAATACCCAGTCATCTACATCAAAACTTCTTTAACTGCAATGTTGATTTGCCTGTTGTTTCATTCTATTTTGCGCCACAATTAGGTTATTCTTGAAGAGTTGGAGAACTTTTTGGTGATGCTCTATGTGATCGTCCACTACTTGAACCCTAGAATTTTCTCTTAAATATGATGTGATGAACGATGGATAATATCCATAAAGTGCCATAAATCGGGTCATTTTTGCAGCCGTATGGAAGGAAGTGTTATACCACCATTTAGCTAGAGGCAAACATTTGACCCATTGTGTTTTCTTATCAGACACAAAGAAACGAAGATATCCTTCCAAACATTTGTTCACTATCTCAGTTTTCCCATCAGATTGAGGGTGATAAGATGAGCTATGAGCTAACTGAGTACCTAGACAAGAAAATAATTTTTTCCAAAAATTTCCAGTGAGAACCATAAATTCCACCACAAACTTTGAATATCATATTTAAGGCCATCGCAAAGAAAATCCTTCTTAACCCTGTGGTAAGTCTTTAAAAATCCTTAATGCCCTCCTAAGGGACAAGTGTGCAATTCTAGAAGAATCTTTTGTTTGAGTTGGGAATTCTTACAGAAGTATAAGCGATCCTTATACCATAACAAATCATTTTTCTAGCTAAATGTATTAGATGTACTAGGATCTTGCTGCAACTTTTAAATATGTTCCCACACTTCTTCTTCATTCTTCCATTCATCCCTTGCTTCGTTTATCCAATCTGGTTGGATAATAGAAATGGAAAAAAGAATTGCTTCCACATCCTCATCCTTTCTTGAGAATGCATTTGCAACAACATTTTTCTTCCCTTTTTTGTAGATGATTTCAAAGTCATAACCCACAATCTTTGTGACCCATTTTCGCTACTATTCTGAAGATAATATTTGTTCTAAGAAGTATTTAATACTATCATGATCTGTTTTTACCTTCAAGTGTCTTCCCATTAGGTAAGGTCACCATTTCTTAAGTGCATGTAGTATTGACAACATTTCCTTCTCATAAATAGCTTTGTGTAAATACTTTCATTTGATTGGACGACTTTAAAAATCAATGGGTCTTTCTTCTTGCATTGAAACAGCACCAATTCCATTTCTTGAGGCATCACATTCCACAATAAATGTTTTTGTGAACTCTGGCATAGCTAAGACCAGTGCTTGGCACATTGCCTCTTTAAGATGTTCAAAGGATTTCGTTGCTTCTAGAGTCCAATAAAATGCATCTTTCTTCAGTAATGTTGTTAGAGGTGTTGATATTCTCCCATAATTCTTAACAAACTTGTGGTAATACCCTGTCAACCCAAGAAATCCTTGCAGATGCTTTATGGATGTGGGGATTTTCCATTCCTTTAATGGATTTAATTTTGCTAGGGTCTACCTTAACACCTTCATGAGATACAATATGACCCAAATATTCCACCTCTTATACTCCAAAGAAACATTTGGAGGTTTTTGCATATAATTGTTTCTCCTCCAATCGTTTGAGCACTTTATCAACATGTTGAACATGATCCTTCCAAGACTTGATGTAGATTAGTATATCATCAAAAAATACTAACACAGTTTTTTTAAGTGTTTGAAAATGGAATTCATCAAACCTTGAAATGTAGAAGGTTCATAATGACCCTCCTGAGTTCTAAATTTTTTTTTTCGGAATGTCTTCAATCTTCATTTTGATTTGATGATATCCTGAATGAAGGTCCAACTTGGTGATGTAAATTTCTCCATGCAATTCATCCAATAATTCATCAATGACAAGAATGGGAAATTTATCCTTAATAGTGAGCTTGTTGAGCTCCCTATAATCCGAACACATCCTCCATGACCCATCCTTATTATGCACCAATACTACTAGAGCATAGAAAGAACTTTGACTAGTTTGAATTATACCAGCCTCTAGCATTTTTATAACCATATGTTAAATTTCATTCTTTTGGGCATAGGGATATCTGTAAGGCTTGATGTTTGGAGGAACACTTTCTGGAATCAAATGAATAGCATGATCATGATCACAAATAGGTGGGAGGCCTTTGGGAGTCTCAAATACCTTGGAATGAATGCCCAAGACTTTTTAGAGATCTGGAGAATAGATGATTTCGATGTGGGAACCTCTAGCGAGCATAATTGTGCAATTACGCCACATTGTTCTTCCTTTAGAAGCTTTTTCATGTTGTTAGAGCTGATTATCTTTCTTGGTTTCCCTATGATACCCCTTAATTCAACTTCCTTTCCTTCTGAACAAAAACAAAAAACAAAAAACAAAAAACAAAAAACAAAAACTTACTGAAAATTAAAATCTATCGTACCCAAAGATTGTAGCCATTGGACTCCTAGTACGACATCAGCACCAACCATTGGAATGGAAAGCATTAGACTACTCAACACGTATTCTCCCATGTTCTCCCATGGATAGCTTGATATTATGGCACCTTCCATAGCACTTTATGGTTCCTCCATTTGCAACCATCACTTGACACTCTGATGCTGGATATAGGAAGAAATTTAATTCCTTCACTATCTTACAATGAATAAAATTATGGGTACTGCCCAAATCAATCAACACTATTACCATTTTCTTCTTAACATGTCCTTATATCTTGATAGTTTGAGGAGTGCTAATTCCGGTCAATGCATTACAAGATATGGTTGGATTCATTTCTTCTTTCTCTAGGGTTTGTTCTTGGTCTGTATCCTCTTCTTTTGATGTTTCTTGTTCCTTTTCTTCTTCCTCTTCACAATCTATGTAAAATAATTTCTTCTTAGCAAACTTATGACCATTAGTGTATTTGCTATCACAAGTGTAACAAATCCCTTTTCCTCTTTTTTCTTCCAATTGTTGTGCTGTCAACCTTGTAGGTTGTGGAAGGCTAGGGACAACAACACTTCCATGTTTATAGTTGTGATTGGTACGCTTCCTTGTTGCCATAATTTTGCTTTCAATTTTTCTTGCCAACCTGAATGCCTTCTCCAATGAATCAGGTTCCCAAAGGCGAACCTCATGTTGGATGTTATCCTTTAAAGTCTCTATGAACACATCAATCATATGCTCCTCTGGAATATCTTTTACCCTTATATTCAATTTTTGGAAGTCCTCAATGTGCTCCACCATTGAACCCTTTTGTTTGAGATTTATCAATTGGCTAAAAAAGGTGTTGTTTTTTGTATCCTCATAATTTGCCATCATTTCTTCTATAAAAATTTCCCAAGTGACAATTTGTTTATGAGAGAAAAGTCGTCTATACCATACAAATTGATTGGGTACCAAATATAAAGTCGCAATGTGTACCTTTTGTGTGTTTTTCACATTATGGAGATCGAAATATTGCTCCATATGCAGTATCCATGTTACAGGATCCTTGCCATCAAACTTCCTCATATTGATCTTTGGAACATGGTGGGTCTTCAATCCAATGCTAGAGTATATGAAATCATGACTAACATTTCTTTTTTCTCATCATGAGTTTCCTCTACTACCTTTTCGTCATTAGGAAGCATTTCTTGTAGCAACTTTGTCAAACCTCCTTTCAAACCTTCCATGTCTTTATTCAAATATTCAATGTTTACTTCTAAACCATCCATCTTAGCTTCCAAGCTATCCATATTAGCTTCCACACCATTCATCTTAGCTTCCACGCCTTTCTTTAAACCATCCATCTTATCTTATGTTACTTTTTGTGAGAGTGAAATTTGTTGCACTTGGTCTCGTAATTTTGAAATATCATGTTGCATTTCTTCCTCTTCTTCATGATTCATGCTAGAGATTTCAAGTTGCTTACTAGGTGTTTCCATTTACTTTCTTCGGGGCATCACTTAATGATAAATATGCTTGATGATGCCCTTTGAATCACTTCAAACAAATTTTTCAAACCAAAATTATGCAAAATTTTTAAAAAGACTCCACACATTTTTCCTCTTTGTAGCAGATCGATATTGAATCTGTTGTATATCTGTAATTTTGGATCTCCAAGGTCTGAAATTCTTTCTATGATAGCCCTCTGCGTCCTCTTTCCAACCCCACAAATCTGATCCCAATTGGATTCTCCAAGAAAGAGTTATGCCATATCTCCCACGATGACCTGATTTTTGACTAGTTCAATCGAGCGAAATTGTACGAAGTTCCACGTCTCATTGTTTTGACCTTCAGATCTTAAAACGATACACAAAAAACTACAGTTTGTCCTCTTTCTGTAACTATTTATGAAATTTTAATCCAATGCTCATAGAAACAGTTATAACGATTTTCCTAAGGTGACCTGTTTGAAATCGAATTCGGGAGCCTGCAAAAACACTAAATTCCTCAATTCATATCTCTGAAAATTTAGTGAGACAAGATCAGAAATTTTATCCCAAGGTTTATCACAATTTCTTCTCAAATGGGTTTTAATTTAATCTTTTTAAGCTTCATAAAAAACAAATTTATGTGAAAAATCCACGATGATGCGTTTGAAGCAACGAAACCCTAGAATCCAAAGCTCTCATACCAATTGTTATGCAACCAACTCACAAAATAGAAGAATGAGATAGATAAATGACTTCAAAAGTAGAATCTTCAAGGGGACAACCTCTTTTACATTGCATAAGAACAATTCTTGGATGATACAAATGACAAGACCTCCTTTCTATATATAGGAGTTTAAGGGGTCACAATATAATCAGAGCTTAAATAAAAATAATAATGTAAGTGCACAACAATAACAATAGTGGGCTTCTATGGGGCACAATAATAACAATATGGGGACAACATGGACACAAATAACAATAAGGGGCTACAATGACAATAATAATAAGGGAATACACTACTATTATAGGGACCTAACAAATTTTGGTACCACACATGTTTCACGAATAAGTCACAGTGTGCGGCCTCAACATTTTGGCCCTAGTTCTTGGATAAATGGGCGGCATAGCACCTCGAGTGCATGTAGGGATTAGAGTTTTATAGAGAAAAATATAATTCAAATCTTCAGTAAGGTTGGGCTCGTTTGTGGGAGAATCATGGGAATGACTGATAGAGCACAGGAGCATGGTGGGAATTTAATGGAGGAGGGTGGATTTATGATGGAATACTCATGGGATCTTGATTGCAGTAATCTCCTCACTCATCTATGCATCATGTCCAGGTTAGAAAGTAGGTATAAAGTGCATATAGGTATGTGGATTTTGTATGTCATAAGGTCTAAGAGTAGGATGGTGGCCTCTGTGAAAGACTGGTGGCTAGAGCCAAGGCTGTTGTGTATCAGTTTTAGTGTCATGGAGGTTGAGAGTTATGATGTGAAGAGCAGTAAGGAAGGTAGGAAGGTCTACTTGTCTGAGGTTTGGAAGGAAAATCAAGAAATCTTTATCATAATTGGCAGGTCGCGGATGTTGGGCTTGGGTTATCCTGAGTGTTTGCAATTGGACTGGAATTGGGACATCCGGTGCGTTAGTAACTCTCTCCAAAAGTGGGAAGAGAAATGGAGTAGGAGTGAGGTGGGATGGTGCACTTTCGTTGAGGATCAAGGTAGTCTATTGTGGGCATGAGAGGGTGTCTAGATGTGTGAGATCGAGGAAAACAGTGGCAATTTCTGGAGTGCGATAAAAAAATGTGATTTTGGAAGCCAACATGCAAAGGTCTAAAGATAGTTCATGATTGGGCACATGGGGAAGCCACAAGGCGAGGGCGGGTGGGTTCAGAGTTGGTTCCTTGGTGCAAGGTGGAAAATATAGACCCTCATGTCTCACCTGTGTCCAAGATCATTGGGACCTGTGCGAAGCACTATCAAAACTTCAACGCAGCATGCATAAGCAAATGCATGAGAATATGAACATGCAGGAAAGGGAAATTGAGAAAAAGGAATATATCAGACAGCTCCAGGACGAAGTGGACTCTCTGCATCACCAACTAGATAATTTGAAGCTCAAGGTGGATGCAATAGTGGATGGTTTGGAGGCAAACGTGGAGGATGTGACAGACCAGGGAAATCCCAAGGATTCAGAAGAGACCTCCCCAGGACTAGATCTAAATAGCCTAGCCCCTATGGATATCTAATCACCTCTGTATGGTTTTTGTTTTTGTGCTATAAAAATGTTGAACTGTAAATGTATATATCTCTTACTTCAATTATGTTGAATATATAGTTGTAGATATCCCAGAATGGAAATTTTTTGTAACCAGGATAGACATAGCTACTGTAATAGTCTAGATGGAACAATAAATTTGTATCAGCTTGTTGAAGTAGTGAAAAACCAATGTAAAGACCCGATTTTGTTGCGAACGGGCGCGAATTTTTAATATAAACTATACTCATTCTGGTTATAAAAAAAAAAAAAAAGATAGTCGAATAAGCATATTTTTAAAACTATTTATCTATTTATTCGTGCATATCTATATTGTTTTCAATTGGCCAAAAGGCGACGATTTTTCGTTGAAACCCAGTCGCTCCGCACAACGAAACATTGACTATCACCAAATCAAATCTAAATTTAACTTTATGACCAAAACAAATTTATTTAATAATAAATTTTATCAATCTCTAAAAATAGTAGGGACTTATGATACAATCAATTACTTTGCCGAAGTTGTAAGTAGGATATCGTAATACATTAACCTATGGGTTTTATTTTTCAAAACGTTGAGAAAAACTCTTTGTAATTAATTTACGGAGAAAGGAGAAAGGTTATGGGGGAAGTGTGGCAAAAAGGGTGTGTGGAGAAATTGGGTGCGGGGGAGTTTGTTAAAGAGAAAAGACTATATCGAGTCATGCTTTCTTTTCTGTAGTGCACATAAATCTAAGCTAATATTGTGAATGGTTATTTAGTTAATGAGTGCTTTGAAACTATTATAACTAAGATTGCTATTGATCCCTAAGAAGCTTTAATATTAAAAAAAAAAAAAATCCATTTTAAACATTTGATAACAGTGTTGTGAAATATGCTAAACAAAAAATATTGTTAATACATCGAAGAAATCGCTAAAAATCAATAAAGCGTGAAGCATAGGATATTAAAGACTAAAAATGAATTTTATCACACAAGGATTGGATGCGACATTCCAATGAAATAAAACAATCATCTCATTGAATTTTAAATAAAAATAAATGCAAAAAAGCAAGAAAAAAAAAAAATATGTGGATGCCATAGCAGGAAAAGGGAAAGCTCGAATGGTCGACAATGCTAGAAGTGTTTGTAAATGAAACTAAGTATCAATTTATGCAAAAAAAAGGATTATAACGTTGATAACAACGTAAGAAAAATTTACTTCACTGCAACAAAAACAAAATAAACATAGATCCAGAAAACTTTCAGAATCAATACATATCCAAAAGCTATTAACTATGAGGGGTATTTATGGAATAGGATTTTATTCTTAAACCCGCTAACGGCAGAAGTTGAAACTCACAGTGTACATATTTCTCCATATGAGCCAATATTCCTTCAAAAAGATTTAGTTTTTCCTGTAAATGCTCCTGACCCCTCTAAAAATTTGCTAATATGTCCTACAACTGCCACTAGATGCATTGGATCTCATTCATGAATGAGATGATAGTATTTTGGTCATCGTGTTTGTTTCTTACGAGTTGTTCAAGAAGAATTTTGATATATTCAAACTCATTACCAAATTTTCATTGCTCAAATGTAGAGTCATTAAAATCAGATATGTTGACAAGGCTAGGATTTATAGCCTCCCCCTGACCAATGCTCTCTAGGTAAAATAGAGTTGACTCTACTCATTTACCAACTCCACGCCTCACTTTTCCTCGTTCAAGTGGCATCTTGTATTTTACTAGAAAATAAAAAAGACTTTAATGCAATAATACTATGGAAGGACTAAACTAATGAAAGCTTTTACATTAAACAAAACAATGAGTCAACTAACAAAACAAAAACACACTTAGACTTGTATTGCAATGAACTAGGACCTAGTCCCAATAGAAATTGTTTGAATGAATAGTCATAGACTACAAAAAAAAAGTTACAGAATAACATCTAATAATAACACAAAATACTGAAACTAGAGCATAGAAGCATTCCACCTTAGTTCGTTATCGAATTTGAAAATAACAGAATAATATATAATTAGATTTTACAAATAAGTAGCATTTAATTTCCATGTATGACATTTACTTATATGTCTCCATTTAATTTGTTGAATATACCCTAGGTCGATGTAGATCATCATTGATTTAACCATTGTTATGCTTTGGGTGTAAAATCTTATGTTCTCAATATTTTCACAAACCAAAAAATATTGCCCTAAATTTAAAATATTCTTGTAACTTAATTTTCATATTTGTATATTTCCCTTTCTCGTTGACTTAAGCATGTATCTGTAAATTGACATTGTATAATGATTATTTCTTTTTAACAAATCGATTGATATTATAAAATAGTTTTTTCGGCATTTAGTGAGTGAATGCATGCATAAACATTGTTCCAATTTCTATTCTAACATAGTGAAAGTATGTGTGGAAATCAATATGTACGGCAGAACCTTTGTTTTTGTTTTTTACACTTTTGTATATGTTACCCATCCACACATACCAACTTTATGGAGCGTGTATTACTAAATATTAAAAACTTAATTAAGTCTAACAATGAAATGTTTATGCCTCACATTGCAATTTGCAGAGTGCGAAGATGTGGGATTAATTTATTAAATCAATGCAACATTTGCATTATATCGTTAAAAGAAAAAATAGTAAGTAATAACTAGATTACGTACAATTGGAAAAAAGTCCATAATTCATGCAATTTGGACAAATAACAATTGATGCTTTATTATATTCAATGTGATTTTATCTAAGTAACCAATATAGTAAATAGAGATCTACACATGGTTACTTTATTTCACAAAGTACATTTGATATGTAAATAACTTGGCTAGAGGTATCCGTTACAATTTCTTCTTATGCTAAACAACGTAAAAACACGACAATTCTGTAGAACGAATAAACAAGAATCAAGAAACAAAAACCATTAGTAAAATTCAATAAACTTGAACTCGCATAAGCTCTAAATTTATAATGATTTTACCATTACTCTGCGACAAATGCTTGTGATCTCAATAGTACCATTAATATCTGAAAAGATATATGTTAATCATTGAATTAAGCCTTAATTAGGTTTTTACGATGTCCTTATTATGTATCGACTATTATTTTATATGTGAAAATCACCAAAATGTTGTCGACAAACAACAGAATGTGTGCAAGAAGTGTGCGAAGCATATCGTTTCAATTTGCTATAACATATACTTGTTAACATGTGTGTTGATTACATGTCGATTCATCGAATAAATGGAGAAAATACTATTTTGTAATATCGAAAATACATTCTTCTTTATATGTTTATGACGAATAATCATTAGACATGTGTAGAGTACAAAGATTTGGATGAAGATTCTATTGTGCAAAATAAATATGCAAATAGAAGTGTACGAAGAAGATCCGCACATTGTTTCAGTTTGCTATGAGGCATATTGGTTGTGGATACCTCTGCATATTCTTGAATCGTTTACAAACAATAAATGTTATTAACCACTCGAACGATGTGTTGATTACAAGTTGATTCATTGAATAAATGTTGAAAAGAGTATTTTATAATATCGATAAATACGATTTTATTGATATGTTTGCAGTCAGTAATCTTTACATAATGCATCAGAGTAAATATTATTAAGCACTTGGGTGATGGCGTGATGGCATATCGATTTTTTGAATAGATATTAATAGTACTACTAAGCATTAATTAATTCTTCAATGCTAAGTGCGGACTCGTTTACAACATAATCAGTATTTTTCAATCCAAGTTCTCACATCTTCACAAACATTTATGTCTCGACACATTTTTTCCATATATGGCTACCCCACACACTTGTCCTTTCTTGCATGCTCTAGTACTAAATGCTTTCAATAGTTTGTATGTTACATGTTATCATTAGAATGATTACGTAATATAATATGTTATAAACACTAATTTTTACTAGTAATCCTTAGTTAATCGA
Source organism: Pinus taeda (assembly GCA_000404065.3). Taxonomy (NCBI): domain Eukaryota; kingdom Viridiplantae; phylum Streptophyta; class Pinopsida; order Pinales; family Pinaceae; genus Pinus; species Pinus taeda. Next base: position 142,494 of record APFE030569811.1, read on the forward strand.
TATATGGTTTGGCATGTGCAAATGATATGGACAACATACTTGCATTTGGCCGCTCTAATAGTTACATGTGCTAATTGGATAAACATCCACAATTATTATTTGATTAATTAAGAGATTTTTGAAGGCTCGAAAAGACCGTTCAACATTATAAGGGAGACCACCCGGTCGGGAACTTAAAACAACTCATTTCTCGTTTGGAATGTTGGTTCCAACTGGTTAAACTAGATCTAGTTACCTTCTCTCTATCTCTATTTCCTTAAATATGTCTTTTACTTATCGATAGAGAAGAGACATCAGATTAGCCCTCTTGTTGAGCTCAAGCAAGAAAATGATCCTTAAGTTTATCTAGGGCTCAACCAAGCCACAACTAAAGTTTGCCTCTTTGATAGGAGAACTTCTAGAAGTGTAATTATTAATCTAAATGCAAACTAATCTTATAATGCAAGAAAAAGGAAAGAAATCATAAGCATGTCTCAGTTAGGAAGATGTAGATCTAACCCAACTGAGAGCAAGATATTAACATAATGGGGATTTTAACATGTCTAGGTTAAGATGAATATATAGCTAATTAAATAGTTCAATTAACTAATATTATAATTACCAAACATGTTGTTCATAGATCTATTAACAATGAATGTGAACCAATAATATTAGGAAGTAGTTCACATAATGCCAATAGAAATTAAACCAGAATTAGATTACAGGTTTTTTAGTAAATAGTTACTCATAAATCTAGTTTTAATATATCAGAGAATAAGCTACAACTGAAAATAGATCATGAGACAAACAAATTAGATAGCTAATCTATAAGACAGGTATTCATATTGATACCAATGCACAATATAAATCCAATTAACATAATTCTACCATCAAGAATGAAATTCAAATTAAAAATAATAGTATTTCTAATACAAAATTATTTGAACATGTTCTCTTGCTTTGTTCTTTAAATCAGATCTCCTACAATCTCCTCCAAAGTATAAACTTTGGTGTAAAAATAAAGAGTTGCAATAGTGAAAACGTTGCCTGTCATACACAATTACGTATAGAAAAAGACAAATCCCAATAATTCCCAAATCTAACATTGATCCTCTCTACCTACAACATGACATCCCTATTCCAATAGTGCTTTTAGAATTACAGAACTGCAGAGAAGAGAAGCCCCTTTTCTCCATTCTACAAACCACTATTTATAATTACAAAAATGAATTCCAAAATAGGAGAGTTGTTGAAGAACAAACATGCTCCAACAATTTTCATTGGTCAAAAAAAAAAAAAATCTTCTCTTTCTAGAACAATTCCATTGATTCAAAACTTCTCTTCCTCATCTCCTCAATTGTTCTCCTGCCAAAAACCAATCAAAATTAAATTAAAATGCAAAATAAAATAAAAAATACCTAATTTGGAAAACAAAACATACCTAATCAAAACTCAATTAAATAAATAAATAAAAGGAAATATGAGCTTTCCATTTATCCCTGTAAAGATCTTATTGGTCAAAGAGAACACAATCGAGTGGATCTACAATCAACAAAGGCTTTGAGCAAATGGAAATGCAAAAATTAAGCTCAGAAAAATAATTTTGGTTACAATTTCAGAGCTTAATTTTTTGCTAAGTTTTAGACTCATTTAGTGACCAAATATCGTCATGCAACAACTTCAGAAGTATTCTTCATTATTTTATCTATCTAACGAGTCATCTTGAGCCTCATTTGGTCAAATAGAACTCAACTTATGAGCTTCCAAAGTTGAAGTGTTGAGTTTGCCAGAATTCGGGAAAAATTGCTGCCTAGGCCAAAAATAGGAAAATATAAATATTCTAATGCTAAATTCAATTAAAAAAAAAACACTTAATTCACTGTTAATTAAATATTTCATTAATTAAATATATACAATTTAATTACACTTATAAAATTAATTAATATAATTAAAAACTTATAAATTTCATTACACATTAGTTATATATACAAAAGTTAAAATAAACCAAATTTTAATTAAAAATTTAAATTGAAATTTAAATTAGATTTAAATAATATTAAATAGTAATCTATTTAATATATTAAATAAAATTAAAACTTAACATGTTACAAGACTACCTAATGCAACACTACGTTACTCCTTATATGATACGGTCATACGAAAACAAAACAAATTTGACCACACCATCAAAGTTTGAAGGGCCTCAACACTGCGTTACTCCTTATATGATACACTCATACGAAAACAAAACAAGTTTGACCACGCCATCAGAGTTTGAAGGGCCTCGACATCAGAGGTGTTAAAGAATATCAGAGGACTTGATGTTATTGGATATCAGAGATATTAATTTCATCCAAGATCCTTCAAAACAAAAACTTTTGATATATGCCAACGTTTTGATACGTAATATTGGGATTTTTTTATTTATCGGAAATTTTAATATTGAGATTTTTTGTAATATCGGAAGTTTTATATCGGGATTGTTTTATCATGCTTTTTATATCAGGACTTTTTGTATCAGAATTTTAAATCGAGACTTGATACCGTCGGAGGTTTGAAGAATGTTTCATCGGAGTTTTTTATAAAAGAGTAAGGGAGGAGGTGAGGTGGAGTGGGGCCCACGTGGAGTGGGACTCGTCCATTATAAACTACAACTACTTGGTAATTAAAAATCCAACGAAATGAACTACAACCACTTTGCAATTTTGAGATTTTAGGTCTCGTAATTTCTTTTAAAATTGGGAATTGGAATAAATTACCGAGATCCCAAAAACACACAATTTTAAGTGTTCTACAATTTGCCTGCAACGATTTTGTAGGACCATTAGTTAAAATTGAAGTAATTAGTAAAAATGACTAGGAATTAATTTTTATAATCAATTACTAATTTATTTACAAAAATTAAAGTAATATACATTTTTTTAACCCAGGCAATAAAAATTATCGAACTTTGGATGAGCATCATTTGCAAATCATGTAACCAAATGAGATAAAACAAGTATTGATGGAAAGCTAGCGAAAATCGAACTCAATGAAGAAATCAAAATAGAAATCCTATGAAAATGAAAAATTGGCAAAATTGTAGGATACTTAACGAAAAGAAAATATTAAAAAGGTGATTTAGCCAAAAATTATGTAAAGGGTCCCCATTATTTAAATAAATAAGTCAAAAAAGAGGGGGGGTTGAGTTTTCTCTTCAACGGAGACATAGTCTTAATAACACACACGGTATCTAGCATTTAGTGCATTTGATAATGTAAAGAGCCTTATACAAATGCAGAGTGTGAAGGAAGCTTCCTTCGCACAATACTAGAGTTCTTTGTCTCAACAATATTCACTTTGAGAGATGTGCTTATGTATTTTGAACTGATATGTGGTTTTAGTGGCTTCAATAATTTAAAAACTAGTATTGTGCAGAAGGAATGTGTGCAGGAGAACTATGCGGATTGAGAATGCATGCGGAAGTACTGAACATTGTGGCAAACCAATTAGGAATGTAGAGATACATATCAAGATTTCATTGTGGAGGAAGGTGGATTTCATTATACAGGATTAAGGTGTTATGTAGGAGCTAGAGTACCACCTCTATAAGTAAACCTCTGCACTTCATACAATGAAATCTTCTTCCACTATCATTTTACCTACGTCTTCGTGTAGCAAGAAGGTATGCAGGAGAATTGTGCTGAGAGAGAATGCATGTGAAAGTGTGAAACACCGCAGCACATTTGTGCTTGTTATTGCACACACTTGTTCTACCACACAAATCACAAATTAAAAACACTTTTCATTTAATGTTGAACAATAAGTGTTAAATTCACAAATGCTCAAAGAAATCTAAGTTTTATGAAGATTTCATGAAGATAAATGCAAATTAGTGTGGAGAACCTAATGGAATTCTAACAAGTAACGTGTTTATAGTTTCATTCGCCAACTATTTTGTTGTCCGGAAAATGGGTGTATGAGAAGGGTGTGCGGAATATCGATTCAAGCTTTCTTCCTCCGTAGTTTTCATAACATTAATTTAGTATGTGGAGTTGAGGCATAGAAAAAGGCTAATTTTGTGATATACAAAGGAAGGAGCAAGGGTGTGCAAAGAAATTGAGTGTGAAGGAGTCTATTAAGGAGTAGGGACTATATCGAGTCAAGCTTTTTTCCTCCACAATTCCTTAATAACACATTGTGCGGAAGTAGGTATCTAACGTTTAGTGCATTTGATAATGTGAAGAGCCTTATACAAATGTGAAGTGCAAAGGAAGCTTCCTTCACATAATAATGGAGTTCTTTGTCTCAACAATCTTCACTTTGAGAGATACACTAATGTGTTTTGTACTGATATGCAGTTTCGATGATTTCAATCATTTAAAAACTAGTATTGTGTGGAAGGAAGGTGTGCAGGAGAGCTGTGAGGAGGGAGAATGAATGCGAAAGTACGAAACATTGTGGTAGAACAATCCGAAATGCGAAGATACAGATCAAGATTTCAATGTGGAGGAAGGTGGCTTTCATTGTGTGGGATTGAGGTGTTATGTAAGAGCTAGAGTACCACATCTATAAGGAAACCTTTTCTCTTCACACAATGAAATCTTCTTCCACTATCATTTTATCTGCCTATTTATGTGGCAAGAAGGTATGCAAGAGAATTGTGTGGAGAGAGAATGCATGTGGAAGTGTGAAACATTCCAGCACACTTGTTTTTTTTGTTGGACACACTTTTTTTTCCGCACAAATCAAAAATTAAAAACACATTTCATTTAATGTTGGAAAATAAGTGTTCAATTCACAAATTCTCGAAGAAATTTAAGTTTTATGAAGCTTTCATGAATACAAATGGAGAACCTAATGGAAGTTTAGCAATTAACTCGTTCGTAGTTGCATTTTCCAAGTATTCATCATGTGTTTGTTGACATGCATGTTGGAAACACATAATGAGTTTTTTGGGGGTCTTGTTACGAATAGTTTTTTCCAAAGTGCATTTTTACTTGCTCTGCGATGTTGTCATTTTGCTAGTTATCGGAAATGCAGAGAAATGAATCAAGATTTCATTATGGAGTGCAAGGTGGCTTTCATTGTGCAGGATTGGTGTGTTATGTAAGAGCTAGAGTACCATGTCTATAAGGAAAGCTTTGCACTCCATAATCATTTTACCTACATCTTTGTGCACGATCCTTCCAAAGGGACAAGTTCAGTTTAGTAGATTTGAGGATTCAAATGATTCAACAATATCTAAATTCATAGATGAACTTGGAAAAGTGAGACAAAAGCCTAAGTAAATAGCCTACAAGGAAAAATGAGTTGTGGCAATCGTAATTGTTTTGTAAGAAATAAAATCCAAAAGCATTAAAGCATAAAATTGTTTATTTATTTTTATACCTCGCGATCAAATTTTGTTGAGTATTTATTAGTTTCGGGACATTGCTCTGGCCAATGATGCCAAAACTGAAGGCAGGGGGGGATAACTAATACTATTTTGTTTTCCAGAAAATGGGTGTACAAGAAGTGCATAAGAAGGGGTGTTCAGAATATTCAGTCAAGCTTTCTTCCTCCACACTTCACATAATGCTAATTTAGTATGTGGAATTGAGGCACCAAAAGAAACCTAATTTTGTGATAAACAGAGAAAGGAGAAAGGGTGTGCAGATAAACTAAGTGCGGAGGAGTCTATTAAGTAGTGGGGACTATATCGAATCAAGATTTTTTCCTCCGCAGTGCGTGTAAAGCTAATTTAGTATGTGGAGTCAAGACATGGACAAAAAGGTTAATTTTATAACTGGTGATTTCGTTAATGAGTGCTCTGACACTATTATGCCTCAGATTGCTACTGCTCTATCTTTCATTGTCCGGAAAATGGGTGTATGGGAAGTGTGGAAGAAAGGGTATGCAGGATATCAAGTCAAGCTTTCTTCCTTCGCACTTCGCATAACGCTAATTTAGTATGTGGAGTTGAGGCATAAAAAAAGGCTAATTTTGTGATATGTGGAGGAAGGAGAAAGGGTGTGCAGAGAAATTGAGTGTAAAGAAATATGCTAAGGAGCAACGGCTATATCGAATCAAGCTTTTTTCTTCCATAATGCGCATAAATCTAATTCTAAATTGCGGAAATGCGAGCATTCTCGAATAACAAGAAAATGTGGGCCCCACGGAAAGAAGCATGGCCTTAATCAATTAATTAGTGATAGAGGTAGGGACTATACTATGTTGAATCTATTATCCTTGTTCTTATTGCTCCTATGAGCACAAATTTAAAGCAGAAAACTAAAAACTAAAACTTAGTATTAAAAAAAACTCCTAGCTAAAAAAAATAAGTACAACTTAATGCCATCTTTTAAATAGTTTTGAATTCTTTTACCAAAGTTATTGACATTTTTTTTAATAAATATATTTAATAAATTTCTATTTATACAATAATATATTTTATATTGTTTTCATTATCATCTTTTGGAAAAAAGTTGTTTTATCATTTTCCCTTGTATTTGTTTGGGAAAAGGTTCATTTGGATATTGTTGGACACAAGGTTTGTAACCTCGATTTGAATATTATTTTTATATAAGGGCAATTGTTGAGAAACAAGTCCCTACCTAAGCATTGTATGCAGGGGTTAGGGAAAGGGTGGTACAGTAAAAAGATGAATTCATGTTATCAAAACAGTATCGCTTTGTTTAATGATGTGAAGCTAGTTATTGCCAAGATTCTTGCTCAAGATTGTTAATTAGCACTTTCACAAAAAACAACAATAGTTACTAGAAGCATTTTCTCTGAGCTTAGGTCAAGATTATAAAGTGTTGTGCCAAAAAAAACAAAACATAGAGGATCAAATCTGACTATTTCAATAGACTTAGACATGATGAAAACAAGTGCATGAAGAAGCAATTTGACTAATAGTTTTCCTTATTAGAAATAGGAAGTTTAGCAGCTAGTAATGTAAATACAGATTTCAAAATTAGTTAGCTAGAATGTTGTGCATCAGTCAATAGTGCTAGAATGATTTAAATCTATGTTTTTTAGACATATGTGAAAAAAATCATTCTAAAGAAAATTCTTATTAGAAACAAATGACCTTCTTACCAAGGAAAACTTCATAGAGAAATTCAAATAAAAGTTATGGGATCACTGATAAGGCGTACGGTTGTCTCTGGAAAAATCAGGCAAGTTCAGGAATAACGCAAGGAAAGCAGGTGGTCATAATAGGAAAATATGTGTCCTCTATGTGAAGGTACTTCTGCGTCCTAGGTAGGCTTCTCATTCCCAAATTAAAATGCTATATGAAGAACAAAATCAGTTGAGTAAAATTCCAGACATAACACTAGTACAGATTATTTGTCCTGGGCAAGCTTCTGATTCCCAAATTAAAATGTTATGTCCATAGCAAAACCTATTGAGTAAAATTCACCTTGGTCATCCAAATTCACTAACATTCTAAACAAATAATTATTGTTTTTAGCCGAAATTATCTCTTAACACGGAACTAACACCAAAAACTTGTCAACTTCAAGCTAGAAAGAAGAGACTTATTGCACTGATATTTTATCTCTACAGAAGGAATAGTCGAGAAGTAGCCATTGACTTTTACAATTCTAAAATAGAAATAGTCAGGTAACTCTTGGATCTAGGCTGCAGGGAATCATGAAATAGAATTTGGACCAAAACTAGGAAGATTGTTCCATTTGAGCCTTATTTCCATAGATATCAAGGTCCTTACAGAGCATCTGGTAGCACCTCACCTCTTTGTTATTCAACCAAACGTGCGTCGGCACATCATCATTGTGTTATTAAGTTATTCGTCATTTGATAAATATACTCCTTAGTGAGTATGGCTGAGTGAGTTACAATGTGTTGATAAAGAGAAAAATCATTGGGTTATTGTTCTTATGCATGTTGCACTTTACAATAGTAACAATTTTCACTACATGGAAGGAAAGAGTATGTGAACTATGTTTGAGTCGTGGTTCATAAAATACAAAGTCGACATTATTTGCATGTTTATGGATATGAGTGGTCTTATAGAACCTCTAATATAAAAATATAACATTAGAGATGGAGCATGTTAAATTTGAGCAAGATGAATAAGCTCCATTGTATATAATTTTTGGTGATGGTGGCAACTTAGAATGCCTCGCTGGGATATTCAAAGAGCCACAATCTATATACTTAGCTTTCTATGAAGTGAGTTCAGTAGTCAACATAAGGTTCTTCCCATCCTTGTGATAGAGCTTCATATACTAAGGGCTTTCGGTTTGTTTCTTTCACAGTTATTTGTCAATTGAAAAATCTCAAACATCCACATGGAAAAGTGTTGAAGACCACATTTGGCCTCCTTTTATGTGTAAATTTCATACTTCTTCACCAAGTGTTCTATGACAAGATGAGGAAATCTTTTACACAAGTTTTTGATGGGTCATCTGCAAATAAGGTTGAGCTTCCTTGTAAATGTTTATGGGATTTAAAGCAATTTTCATTATGTTCTTTTCTAAAGCTTGATGTGAGCTCTCTGTGGCAAATTATTGTGCACAGTTTGTTTGAGAGAGGTGTATTCATTTTCTTCTACATCACTGCAAATACATATGTTTTGAATCATTCAAGACTAAGTTTCCTCCATCACTAGAACTAATCCTTAAGAAATCATCAAATTATTGTTCATGACCAAAGAATCAAGGTCCTTATATATTTTGTGAAATAATGTGTTGAGCCATATGATGGGTATTGGTTGTAGGAGTAATTGAAAGTGCATTGAACCTGTACATCAAGATCTGTTGTGAGATGGAAGTTTTTGTGTAAACAGTGGATCACCATGTAACAGATTCGCTGACATGTGAGGGAGATTGATGACCTTGTGTGATACCTTGTTGAAGAAATCAGAATGATGACATAGTAATGAAAGGCGGTTTGAATATGTGGTGTGTTAAATTGTGAAATAGGATGTGAGAACCAAGAATGTTCTTTTCCCTCACGCTACCCAATTCCCTAGAGGCCCAATAGAAATAATATTGATAGGAAATACTTTATAAATAATGTTGTCATAGAAAGCGTCGTTTAAATTGCGCTCTAAACTTTGTGCAAAAAATGGAAAGATACAATGATTGGGCTCGAATTCCCTATTTTAATACACAATGCTAATACAACGTGTGCATTATTCCCCTGGAAACCAATCAGGAAATCATTTTTTCCAAAATGCAATGTTTATATAACTTGCATAGAAATGGATGGATAGATATACCATATCAATATGATTTCTAACTAGAAACCTAATTCAAGTCTTGGGTATAGAGCATTCTCTGTATTCCTCTGTAATATCAATGTGACAAGGTGAAGCTATGAGTAGATTAGCATATCAATCTTGTTATTCCCATTTAAAATTTCCTTTTATTTTTTGGAAAATCATATATTTAGGCTTATACAAGAAGGGAGCAACACCATGATCCTATGCTAAGTGCATTTGATCTGAAATGTGTGTATCAAAGGAGATGATTTTTTAGATCTATCTCTTTGATATCCATGTCTCCATGTCTAAAAGGAATAGACTTGCAAAAGAAACATGGCTCCATGGCCTATAGAGATTCTTTTTTGCGATACTTACAAAGACTCCAGTATTATTGCATGAAAACAAAAAATAGAAATATTAGTTCAGGGCAGGAGGAAAACTCTGGAGGACCTAGCTTTGCATTAGTGTGTAGTTGCATTTGGCTCGGATCTTATTTTTCTATAGACTAGCCTTCTCCCACAACACAGAAAGGGTAAACAAATAATATCACTATGTACATATCACTCAACGTGATCCCAAAACCCTTTCAAGGTTGAAGAATGGTTGTTGTTTGAGATGGAAATCCCAACTGCAAGTAATGGTCGTGGATTTAACATTGTTTGTATGTACACAAAATCTGGAGAGCTAGTAGTTCTAATGGCACAAGAAGGATTAATTCAAGGAAAGATGCAATGACTAATTATAAATTTTTCCCTGCCACTAATATGGTGAGAGTTGACGTGTTGGTTCTAGTCTTTCCTTTTATTGAATGATTGGACTAGCTTGAAAAAGAGTTTAGAAGTGGGTGGAATAGAAGAGAAGTGGCATCCAAATATTGGAAATTATATGTTGGTCAGTTGGCCTCATGATCATGTGCCTATTTCCATTTCTGCATTTCTAGATTAGTCAGTAAATACAAGTACTTTGGCTTGGCCAAAATGCTGCAACATGGAATCTTCCAGCAAAACAACTACAACTCATGTGACGTGTCTAGCCTCAACTATTTATCCATAACTCGAGGAGATGTCCCCGATTTAAAAAATAAATCACAACCTTGTTGACAGGCCATTGTAAGTTTGGAAAGCCTATATTCCAGGAAACCTACCCAATGTAGCAATGACCATGGTCCATATAAATGAGAACACTCCATCATCATACTTGCAAGTTTTCAAGCTGTTTACTACGAATTTTTGGTGACTAGAAACAACGCAACCCAGTGAATCTCAATAGATTCCATTCTAGAACACATATATGAATCCCTAATTCATATTTTTATGAAATTCTATGCAATGACCCTAGTCTTGGAAATAATATCAAAAGCACAACCTAAAACTTATATAAGCAATTCAACATCAAAATGTATCTCAATTGTACACACAAGTCATGTTAGACACAATATTATGAGCATTATAACATAGGCCTTGTTCTTGCAAAATCCTTGTAGCTTCAATCAAATACTTGGAAAACATTGCAAAAATACACCCATTTTTAACTTGTGCTACTAGACTTCTATAGCAAACTTGCATACTAGTTGCGATTAAACCCTCCTTGAGAGCCTTTTACCATTGGCTAACCCCAAGGGTTCAACATTGGGATCTTTTACCATAAACGAAACTCAAGGCCGCGACTCAAATCATGAACCAAATCTAGTAATATGCCTCCAATGAAATATTACAATGAAATACAAGTAACCATGCTCCATAATAAAAAAACAAGTGAGCAACACTTCTCAAGGTCTCATGAAAGAGAACTTTAGCCCAACAACACAATGTTAAAATCAGCCCCTATAAATAGAATTTCTCAGATATATGAAGACCTTCCTAAGGCGACACAAACATCTCTATTGTTTCGAAGTCCAACATCTAAACTCATCCAAACATCAAGCCCCTAATGAATTTGAAAATTCCACATCCAACATCTATTCATGGGAAAAATATAACAGTTTACCAAAAACCGTGTTGATAAAGTGACTAAAAGTAATCTGCAAATTTACCCACGTGATATTGATTGGTAGATAGATATGTATTGTTACCATTTATAATACTAAAAAAAACCATATATATGGATATACAATACCATCAATAAATAGAATTGTTTGATAGTTTCCTCTGTTTTATGATATTGTATGATCATAGTCAAAGATATTAGTACTGACATGGTTGAATCTTTGGCTACTACTCAATCATTCAAAAGAAAAAGAACCCAAAAATGCTTAAAAGTCAAAGAGATCAGTCCAATAGGTCTGTTATCAAAAATGGAAAGATTGTTGTCAGAGGAATCCATGACCCAAATAGACAAGATGCAAAGTGGACTTCTTGTAATTTGGAGATCATGTGAACCATGAATTGTTATAAACTTAATCTAGTCAACTAGATCATGCAAGTCGAGATTAAAAATGTCTAGGGATATAAAGCATTCACATAAAGAGAAATATATTCAGATTAGATCCAGATGCAGAACCTGGCATGTTAGCAAGGTCGAAGAAGCATGTCAAGATCTCTCTATGTAATTCCTCTACTCACAGTGAAATGGTGGTAGATGTGTAAATGCCCATGAAGAAGGCCCAATGTATGCAAAAAGTAGGACGAATGATAATGGGGGATCATTTGCTCTTCTTTATCTTTTACCGAGGCTCTATAACAAGGTTGGTCCGCTTTAACTTTGTCTTCGCTTTCTTAAGTTTGTATGATGCATGTCTGCTTTTTATTGTCTGCTACATACCTGTATGAAGCCCCCGCCCCCTCACATGCTTACGGGGGAGTAAATATTTCACATTTAGACCACTAGCTAACCTCCTACTCTTGTTGAGCCATGCAATGCTTGGGAGAATCTGAATCCTAACAAGCACAACCAGGGAGCCACCTCATTGTGCTACCAATGAGATATCGAGTAGATTTATGTGAAGCATTTTATTGAAGATAATTGCGGTTGCTTTTAAAGATTTTATAGATTTAGCTATGCAAGAATTCAAGCATTGATTTAAGCACAAGCCACAATGAGAGTAGATTCAGTCGATCTGGGAGCTACTGGAGGAGAAGGAGATGATTAAGAACTAGAGATGCATCCCTAGGGTATATGAATTCTTGTAGGAAGGAAATATTAACGCAGAAAGACTGATTGTAAATCGTAAGTTCAAGCCAGAGACTTCAAATAAGTAAGATTCGAGAGACTTCTCACAGAATCATGTAAAACCTGTAATAAACAATTAAATCAACATTAATTTCAGGTGAGAGATTATAGCCGACAGCTAATAAATAATATTGTTGAAACAATGTACCTATAAGTTATTATTAGAAAGGTCAAGCTTAACAAGTGTAGTTGATAGTTTCTCTATTTCTTCTAGAACATTGTGATGTCTAATTTCCCATGATGAGGGTGTATAATGCTATCATATATCACTTGACACCATGAGGGTGGATCATGGGCATACTAGTAAAGAAACTAAAGCATCAAATGAACTAATTCCTTCATAGATATATGTGCTAGATAGATAGGATAGAGCTTGTGGTGATATGTTGTCAATATCCCATATAGCGAGGGATAAGAAGAGTAAAGAAGCCTTCCTTCAAAGGCCGTGCTCCATAATAATGGTATTTCCATATTAATAGTATTTCCTATGGCACAAGAGTCTTTCATACTGAGGTAAAGATTAATGGTATTTCCTATGGCACAAGAGTATTTCATACTGACATAAAGATTAATGGTAGTTCCTATGGAACAAGAGTCTTTCCTACTGAAATTAAGGTAGGGAATATTTACCTTTTTGTGTCTTTCATGGTCTGAGCTTCCATCTCTACCTACATTCACATTGATAACTACTAAGACAGACATTTAAAACATTGTAGATAGTAATACATTGACACAATAAGTAGGACTTACCAGTACAAACTCTCAGTGAACCTTATCCATGCCTAACAGACATGAAAGACAGGCGATGACCTTCAATTTTTGGTATAAATCTGACTCGATGTTGGCCATAACTTGGTGACACTGCTACACAAGAAAAAGGATTGGTTCGAGAACTAAGACCTACGATGGTTATATCAGGCATGTTGGTAACGAAAGTCATCTTAAAGAATTGGAACACAATAACTCAAATTAGAATATTTTCAAGCGAACTTTGTTCAGATCTGTCATGTAGACACATATTTCCTCCAAAGGCAGAGCCTGTACTTTCAAGCACACCATTTGGTGTAACATCCCCAGCTACAGGAGAAGCATAGAAAAATCATTGCTTTTAGGCACACCATCAAGTGTAGCATCACCAGTTGCAGCCCTTCACTAATTGCAAGAGAAGCATAGAAACAACACCAATTGTAGGATAACCATAGAACCAGTTGTGGATTTGCCTGTCTCATTGTATCTCAAGGATAGGACTTCGAAGATTGAATCGTCAGTTTCCCAAACTCAGCAACGATATTGATTTTCAATGATTTTTCATGGAGCCACAATGCACCTAATCACCAAAGACCTCCCCTCGCCACTTGCATCCTCATGCAGGCCACTTGTTTTCACCCTCATGAGACACTTGTTTTCATTCTAGATATATGAAAACCCTGCATGATCCACTTGTTTTAATGGTCAATATAGGAATATATGTATGTCTCCACAAAATGAGATATCTTAAACATTAAATGCTTAATAATTGATCCTGCGTTACATTTATGTTCATGAAGTGATCTTGAAGTATCATGAAATGTTTCATATGTATCATAAGTATTGAAATAGATCATATGTATCATAAGTATTGCCTTGATATGAGGTCAAATAAGATGGAAAAATGCTTGATTGGATGTGAAGGAATATTCATTCGAATATGGTAGAAAAACTTTTCTTAAAAGGTAAAATGACTTCCTTGGTCCTCGTGTCAACTAATAGCATTAGAAAAAATGGTTACAATAGTTCATGCAAACCCAAAGGGGCAGGGACTAATAAAATATTATTTTATTTTATCATTTTTTTAAATGTTGTTTTATATTTATACCTTAGTTTATATTTATTTAAGTTTTATTAATAATATAATAGTTTAAAAGACTTAACAAAAATATCTTGAATCTCACAAAAATGTGTTAAGATGTATAAATTATATTTGAAAAAAATCAAATATATTTATTAATCCCTTATTTGTTGAATACTTTGTAATGAACTTTATTTATTTTCCATTTTAAGCAGAATGGAGTGTGGGTGCTACAGCGAGGAAATGGACTCACTCAATTGAGTAGGTATAGATTCAACTAGTAAAAAAGTATGGATGGTAAGTTTTAGCACATAGTCTATGTAGATGGTCAATTATTCGAAGATTAAATTTTTTTCTCCTTGAAAAGTGTAGTATCTACTATGGAGTGACTATCATGGTCATTGGGGGATGATGAGACCTCTTTGATTGACCTAATAGAAAATGCCAAAAGTAATTCGTTTGATATTCAAATCCATGACATGTGAGAAGTAGAATTTTTTGATACCTTTGCAAGATTTAGCTAGTCTTGAGATGATTTTGAGGACCCTCAAATACTTAACATGCTTTCTAGTGTACCTTTATGTTTAAGCCTCAGTTTACTGTAGGTGATTAACTCGATATGTGATCAAGATAATGCAATATTGATAGTCCTAGAAGTCGTCTTTGTCAATTTGGTCAACTATCAAGTAACATCCCAATATAATACCCTAACGGATGTTGATGGTTTTGGATTCCTTGGTTTTAGGTTTAGTTTTGAGATCTTGTAGGGAGGCTAATGTAAGGAAAAAGGGCTCAAGAATAAGAAAAAATGTAAGGTTATCAAAATTTATGGAGGCGATGTTGCATCAGAGGTGAGGAAGACATTGTATTGAATCAAATCCTCAATCTATGTGGTCATACCCTAATAGGAAAATTCCTTGTTACAAGAGCGAGGGTGGGTTGTTTATTGTCCTAGATAGAAAGGCTTTGGGGACCTATTCTCGGGTATATCCTAGATGCACATTTCTTAGCTAAAGGCTAGCTTGAATTCATTTTTATATCAAAATAATGTTTTTTTGGTTCTAAAGGAGGTTTGGTTTATGCATAGGTCAAACCTATCCATAAAACCATGGAATCATTTTTTTGATGCAATAGAGCAGCTAATGTATAACACCCCACTCTGGATTAAATTATTAGGGTTCCTTGTAAAATGTTGGAAAATGCATGCCTTAATAACCATTAGTAACTAGCTCGAGAAGACCATATTACTCAATTATGGCTTTTTAGTTGAAGGATTCAAGTTGATAACTCGAGTTCTAGTAGACCTTAATATTAGTAAGGGTTTATTCAAATCCATAGAATTGGTATTTGGGGATAAAATATGTTCTCAACCCCTTTATTATGTTAACATGTTGTTTCATTGCTCCATGTGTCATTAGTATGGACAAATCATGAAGAGATTTTTAAAGCTAGGATTTACAGAGAGCCACTTATGAGGAGAAGAGGCCACTTGACTCTGAGGAGATTGTTGATCAAAATTTGAATATTGAAGTAGCTCTTGTGAATTATTCACATAAATATTTAAGGGATATGAAGGGGTTATAGAAATCCTTATTAGGGATCTCTTTACCTTTAATTGTGGAAGCAAGACCATTTTTGAGGTGCAAATTAGGTATTGAAGATGAAGAAGGTCCAGCTTCAAAGCACAAACTCTCCTCACATATTCCAAGGGTATCAAAGATAACACTTGCATAAATAATGTGATTAAATTGAATCTTTCCTCTTCTTGTCTTTTCACTATCAATAATTTTATGGAGGTTGTTGAAGGGCTATGTCAATTTAGCCCTTTTTTTTTAATAAGAGAAATAAAGATCGGCCTTGAATGTCAATCAAAACTCCCCTTTATTCTAATATCCTCTAGTTAACCTACCAAATGATAATTATCCATGTGAACAAGTGGGTGTGGGTTCAATGAGGGGATGAAGGTCCTATTCTTCTAATGTTTGGTCCAAATGAGGTGGATATTACAATGTGTCAAGCCACTCCAAAGGTCTAGGAATGGATTTTGTAGAAGAAGTGAGGAGTCGCTCAATTGGTTAGAATTCGCCCATTAAATGGGCATAGGAATAGGCAATCAAAAAAATTAGTCAAGGAAAAACAAATATTTATTACTAGAGTCCTTAGAGTGAGATCAACCCCTCTATTGGCTTCTCCATGAAGAATTTATCCATAAATATTTGGGGACAAGGAGTACATGCCAAAAATTGTCCTTCAAACAATTGGTAGATGATCAAATACCTAAGATTGTTTTGTTACAAGAAACCATGGGAAAAGTG
This sequence comes from Pinus taeda, assembly GCA_000404065.3. Taxonomy (NCBI): domain Eukaryota; kingdom Viridiplantae; phylum Streptophyta; class Pinopsida; order Pinales; family Pinaceae; genus Pinus; species Pinus taeda. The sequence goes on from APFE030569811.1 coordinate 158,980, forward strand.
GACATTTTGATTCTTGAACTTAAAAAGTGATGGGGGTTGGGATTTTCTTGCCATGATTCTAAGGGTTTATATGGGGGTATTAATATGAGTTGGAATAATAATGTTGGGTTGTCAAATGCATTATCAATTATTCAAGTTTATTTACAAAGGTTTTCTTCAAGAACTTGGGATACTCTTTGTCCATTCTTAACATTTATGGGTCATATGAAGGATAGTGTAACTTCTAGGATAACCTTATTACTTCACAAGACACAAAATTTAATAGCCTTGTTATTGATGGTGATTTAGAATTTGACACTAAATAAGAAATAAGTATGGGGGTATAGTGTTAAGCTTGATATATTTGTGTATTTCTTCCAATTACACTTTGAAGCTTCCATATGGGTGGATATTGGACCTATCAAACTGAGACCCACTTGGATCAATAATAGATCTAGTCAAGATATAGTTACTAAAATATTGTACTAATTTTTGGTTTGAACCGATCCTCATTCATAACGTGGAAAAATTGAAGACTTGGGTTGGAGCTACTAGGATCTTTGACCACTACCCATTACAATTAGAATTTGACACTCTAGGATCAAAACCTGTTAGAAAATTAAAAGGCATAAATATTTTCTTTATGTTGATAATTACTTGTGATATTCTTATGTCTTCTTATGTTCCTCTTTTATCTTTAGTGCGTCAAACAATTACCAAAACAATAGCACAAAGATCACAGACACCATAAGTAAGCGGACATCCAAGGAAAAACCCCTATCTAGGGGAAAACCCAATCAACAACTCTTCCTTAATAACTTCACGACATAATCCAAGACTCTTGACCTAGACACAAACTTCCTCCACACTAAGTCAACCTTTTCTTCCTTTTGTAGATGATAACCCTTTCAACCATAATTTTGACCTAGAAGCAATAACAAAACTTCGATCCAACAATAACTTTGACCCGATAGTTAACCCAGCAACAAATTTGACCCAATAGTTAGCCCAACAACAACTTCGATCCAATATTTATCCCAGCAACAACTTTGACCCAGCAGTTAGCCCAACAACATCTTAAACCCAACAATTAGCCCAGTAACAACTTCGACTCGACAGTATTTTCGTCCTTCCAACAAATATCCCAGTAAATCCACACAAGTGAGAGAGAGACAAACCCAGAAACTTCTATCATTTTTTTTCCAACAACTTCACACGTTTTCTACTCTTCTTCTCTTAGATATTGAACTTGTGAGTGTGAGTGATTGAACCAAATGGATTCAAACTACTTCAATATATAGGTTGTTGGTGAGGTTAAATTACCCTGTTTGAGGCCAACTTGATCTCCTTGAGGCCGACTTAGTGTGGAGGTGACAAATAGCTTATTTGACTCAACAATAATTCTTTTTACATGATTCAAAAGCCCAAGAAGGGTCTCTTTAGATGGAAAATGACTCTAATGACTTAGAATAAATTCTAGAAGTCCTCAATGGGGACTTTGACCTACAACATTATGACCCAAACATGAAACCCATGCTTTAATAAGTCATATTAATAATAATAATAATAATTTATTTTTCTTTATTTTGATAAATACATTTCATTGTCACTCAAATATAATTTATGAAGACCGAACCTAGTTGCATTCTTCAACACTCCCTCTTAGCTAGGGAGGTATTCATACTTACATATACAAGTACATGGAAGATCTCAAAACACAGAGACCATGAAGATTTTAGGCACTTATGGTGCCACGAACTAGACTCCTGACCAGGGTATTCTATCCAGGTGGGACTAAGATGGACTAAATCTTTAAACCTCTCTAGGTACCATCAGGCTTACTTGCTAATCATCAACCCAGGGATCTAGGTGCGTAATGCAAGGTCATAGCTCTATGACCAACGCCACCCTCCCTACTACTTCAGGAACTAGACATCAACACATATGCCAGCCACATGTCCTCCCATACATTATATACACTCAATGCCTCAACATATCAAATCTCTCTAACATCAAGCATGCTTTTCAAAATTCTTGAGAGATTTACTTGAACAGTCACAACCCCTTAATTAATAACAACCTTTCAAATACTCATGAGTGAACACAAATCTGTGGGGTCTTCTGACTTTTTGATGCTACCTCACAATTTATCACAGTACGACTTCGAGGCTTCCCAAACAAATCTAGACAAGGGTTTCCTCAATCATTCAGTTTCCTTTCCTACTTCACATGTAGCAACCAAACCCTATTTTCCTTCTTTCAGCGACACCTCAATATTAATTCTCCAAATTTTCTTCTTCAAGGTATCCATCATGACTATAATATGCCCTCCCTCTTAACTTGGAAGATATCCTTTAATTTATCTCGACTTCTTAATTTGGGGAGATCAACTTCTTTCTATGACATCAAAAACCATTCATGGCTTCCATCCTTCTTGATCATCATCATTCATATAAGTTCATTCATCATGCTTATCAAATCAAATTTACTTATGAACATCTTCATAATCTGTAAGATAATGTACCTGCACAACTTAAATAGCAAGTACAACCACATACATACATATAGAAGTATTAAGTTAACTATATGGAAGCATTAGATACTAAAGCTTAGTTATGTTCATAATTAGCAAGAGACACATACTTGTATACTTCAACTTATTTTGCTCGGATTAGGAAATAACCCCTAGATCACATTAGTAGCTCAGTCAACATATCAATATCATTATATCTAGGGCCTCAATATTTCTTCCCAAGATATGACATACTCTACTATAATATTTTGAAAACCCTAGAAGCAATCCAAACAAGTATAGTTCTACAATGCATCCAACAACTTTAGAATGCATATGTTAGACTTATACTAGGATATAATGCAAACATTGGATTCCATACATCAAACTCTAAGCCTTAGATGTCAACAAATAAAACAATTATAACGTAATCCAAGGTTTCAACGATATGAATATCTTCTACTAGGGTTTGTTGTAATCCCTATATTTTAACATCATAATGGAAACAACATCATCACATCATATCCTAGAATATCAAACCTCTACTAGGGCTTAGTTACAAACCCTAGAACTTATCAAAAAACGTTAGCACAAATACATATCTAGGATAATTATGTACAAGTATAACATATATAGTATAAACCCAAGACTCAAACATCAATACATTTATATTCATAGATATAACAATCTAGATCAGACTTAGGGTTTTGATCAAATAAACAAACATTTACCTAAGGATTCATTCCTAGGAGCTAACTCTTGATACATAATGGTTTTACTTACAAACCCTAATTTATCAAAACCTCAAGGTCTAGGAACACATTATATCCAACCCTAAAGGACTAGGGTTTCCATAACAATATTAAAACATTATCATCAAAACCCCAAACATCAAAATAATAATATTTTATAGATTTCATTAGTAACTCTAAGTAGACTATGTTTTATCGCATTAACATTGGCATACCCTTAGGTTAGGGTTTTACAGATAATATTTAGGGTTCAACAAACATAATGATTTTAATGAGGGTATATTCAATCTAATGATTAATCTCCCAAACAATAATCTTTATGATTCACAGGTCCTAGACATAACACTTGTTAGTAATGTAAAGCGGATTCATTTCGAATGAGTATACTTTTATAATGAAGAGAAACAAAACTTATAATGTAAGACATACCTTTGAATTGTTTTCTAGAAAAACTTTATACGACATCAATTACAATATAAATTATATGCTTTGTCTTTAGAGGTCTTCTCCATGGCCACTGAGCATATCAGCAAGCTTTTCCTTAGCAACATAAAATAAAATGTTATTAGCATCTAGTGCAAACACATCTGGATTGAAAAGGAAAACCAAATATGAAAGATAATGAGTAACTTACTTATCTTTGGAAAATGGAGGGCTCCCTCTTAATCCAATCTTGAGGGATACCTATAACTTTAAAAAAACAACTCAGCAATATCTTTCCAACGAATGTTATACCTATAAGTGCTAGAAATCAAAATACAAAATAAATCAAAAGCATAGAGTAGAAGGATAGAGTCCCTAGAAAATAAGTCATTGAGTTCAGATTTTTCCTTCTTGTTCTTCTTTGGAGGTCCTTCATCAGCAATATTTAATATTCCCTCTCTCTTTCTATTTCTCAGATTTTCAAGGCAAACACTTTTATAGTGACCCATTTTGTGACAGTTGTAGCATTCAATTTTGGATGTGTATCTTCCTTCTAGGCCTTTTAGACTTCTTGAATGGTCCTTTGTTCTTGTGATGAGAGGAGTAGGCATTTGAAACTTTTTCTTCTTCATTCTCCTTGTTGCTTACTAGAAATTCTCACTTCTTCCTGACTGCATGCATTCCATAGTTGTTTGAATATATGAGTCTCCTTCTAGTTGTTGAGACCTAATGAGAAGGCACTCCATGATGTTTTTAATCATAGAAGTGTAGTGATTACAAGCTCCTTTTCCAGTAATATCTCATCAATTACCTAGATTTCATCTCTTAATCTAGCTATTCTCACAAAGAAGGATGCCACAGTGTCTTCTTTTGTCATCTTTGTAGATCTCAGTTCATTCTTAAGACTTGTTATTTGACCAAGATTATTGATAGTGAATAAATTGGATAATGCCTCATACATCTCTTGAGTTGTATTTATGTTGGATATATATGGAATGAGGTTATCCTTTATTCCATCCACCATTAGTGTCATTTCCAATATTTCTATTTCCTTGAATTTTTCCTTTTTTGTGGAGGTTTTAACCCCGTACAGAAATTACCTGCATACGAATTCTAAAAACAGAAAATAAACAATGGTGAGAGCATAAAACATAAAACATATATACACAGATATTTTCCCCTAGATACTAAAACTGGGACTACCAGATTGATTTTTCATTATATTCCTTTCAATGTTACAATAAATATATATACATGCCGAAGCATCCATAAACCCCAATCCATTAACCCTGGATTAGAACATAACCATAGTTCCCTTAACCGGATCTACAAAATACCATGGGCAGAAAACCATCATGCCCAAAACCATATGCGACAACCATGCACAAAACCATAAGTAGATCCACCCACCAAATATAGGGTCCAAAAAAAATTCCCTGGGGCACTGCCCCAATCCCTGCAGAGGGGGGTTGTTTCCCCCCCTGTGATGCGTGTGGGGCTAGTCGTGCAAAGAATATAACACACACCCAACATCTGCATCACTTGACTCATTAGTAGGCTTCTTTACTTTTCCTTTGACTAGATCCAAAACTTTATTTTTTTCGAGGATGAGGTATATCCTCTTCTTCCAAGCCCTATAGTTAGATGCTCCTTCTAGCCTTTTTTCTCCCTTCATTGATTTAGACATTGTCCTTGAAGATGATAGATTTGACTTATTTATATGATCCTTTTGATGACCCTTATTCAAAACTCGTTATTCTTCTTTCAGTAGTTATTTGAGATGCATTTTTCCCTTCTTCACCTTAGCTTTGATACCATGTTAGAAAATCAAAAAGGAAGAAAGATTTTATTTATGTTGATAATTACTTCTAATATTCTTATGTTTTCTTGTGTTCCTCTTTTCTCTTTAGTTCATCAAGCAATTACAAAAACAATAGCACAAATATCACAGACACCAAATTTAGGTGGAAAGCTAGGGAAAAACCCCTATCTAGGGGGGAACCTAGTCAACACCTCTTCCTTAATGAATTCATGAGATAATCCAAGACTCTTGACCTAGACACGGACTTCCTCCACACCAAGTCAACATTTTCTTCCTTTTGTAGATGATAACCCTTTCAACAATAATTTCGACGCAGCAACAACAACTCATAGCAGCAACAAAACTTCGATCCAGTGACAACTTCGACCCAGCAGTTAACCCAGCAACAACTTTGACTCAGCAATTAGCCCAACAACAACATCGATCCAGCAATTAGCCCGACAACAACTTCGAACCAATAGTTACCCCAGCAATAACTTTGACCGAACAGTTAGCCCAGCAACAACTTTGACCCAGCAGTATTTTTGTCCTTCTAGAAAATATCCCAGTAAATCCACACAACTGAGAGAGAGACAAACCCAGAAACTTCGATCTTCCTTTTTCCAACAGCTTCACACTTTTTCTGCTCTTCTTCTCTTAGAAATAAAAATTGTGAGTGTGAGTGCACCAAATGAATTTGAACTGCTTCAATATATAGGCATCTCGTGAGATCGAATTACCTTGTTTGAGGTCGACTTGGTGTGGAGGTGACAAATAGCTTATTTGACTCAATAATAATTCTTTTTACATGATTCAAAATCCCAAGAAGGGTATCTTTAGATGGACAATGACTCTAATGACTCTGAATAAATACTAGAAGCCCTCAACGGGGACTTTGACCTAAAAAATGATGACCCAAGAATGAAACCCATGCTTTAATAAGTCATATTAATAATAATAATAATTTCTTTTTCTTTCTCTTGATAAATACATTTCATTGTGACTCAAATATAATTTATGAAGACCAAATGTAGTTACATTCTTCAACAAATCCCATAGCATATTCAAAGTTAACCCCATTTGGACTATTGAGGATGAACTTCAAGCTACAGTTAAGGATAATTGGTGCCAATATTCTTTTGATCTAGAATCATTTTCCTATGAACAATTCTCTCTATCTCTAAAGCATGTAAAGAAGAAGGTGTTAGCTTGGTTAGGGGAACGATTTGCAACTAGAGATGCTCAGTTGGCTAAGGTTGAGAAATCAATGGAGATTTTGGTCAAAGAAAATAATCAAGGAACCTTTGATGAGGAGGGTTTGAGGGAACTGAAATAGTTAGAATCTATGTGATCCAAGTTGTTGTTGGATAAGGAGATGGATTGGTATATGAAAATCCTCACTACATGGATCAAATATGGTTATCATAACACTAAATACTTTCAAAATTTTGCTAGCCACAAGAGAAACATTAATACCATTTGGGAAATGACCAATTTTAAAGGCAACAAGGTGAGAGGCTTTAAGGAGGTGACAGATCTTGGAGTTCAATAATTCAAGGCTATTTTGAGGAGCATGTTGGAGCTAATATTATGGAAGTTTTTAAGGTGATTTCCTTTTATACCAAGATGGGTTTATTGATGATGATAATGAAAGTATGTTCAGGCTTATCTCTAAGGAGGAGTTACATCAAATTATAACTAGTTTTAAGAAGGACAAGAACTTTATTCTTGATGGGTGGAATATTGAATTCTATCTTACCTTCATCGAGTTATTAGGTGAGGATCTTCTTTCGGTGGTTGAGGACATTAAGTTATTAGGGAAGGTTCCATGGAATAAATACAAAATTTATTTCTATGATATCTAAGGTGGATTGCCCTAATACTTTTGAGGGATATAGACTCATACCTTTATGTAATTTCCTCTACAAGATTATTGTCAAGGTTCTAGCTATTAGGATTAAGCATTTATTATCCAACTTTATCTTAGTAGAATAGTTTGGACTCCATAAGGGAAGGTGGATTCACAAAGCCATAGGAAAAACCCAAATGATCTTGCTATTGTAGTCAAGCTTGATTAGTTGAAGGCATATGATAGGGTCTCTCTTATCCAAGATTATTGTTAATACAAATTAGTTTCTCTCACTCCATAGTCAAATGGATCATGGTATATGTTACTTTTGTGTTTTGAATTTTTTAATTAATGGTGCACACTCTAATTTCTTTGATTCATATCAGGGCTAAGGCAAGGTTTCCCTCTCTCTCCCTATTTATTTCTCTGGGTGGTATAAGGACTTAGTGTAGCATTGGATGTTTCTAAGTGGAAGAGATCAGTGAAAGGTATTAGGGTTGGAAAATATTTAAAGATTAATAGAAGTGTAAAATATTTGACAACATGTGGCTAAGTAGAGATGGGCGTTTAGTTTTAGTAAAGTCTATATTGGAGGTTGTTCTTGTGTATTGGCATACACTGGCCCATATCCCTAATTGCTTTTTGGAGAAGATTATGAAGTACAATTTTAATTTTATATGATAGGGAAGTAGTGAATACAAGGGTACTCACTGGGTTAATTGGAGAAAAAATATTGCTCCAAAGTCTTTCAAAGGATGGGGACTAAAGGATACACATCTATTCAGTTAATCATTCATTGCTAAATCACTATGGAATATGATCACCATAGTCTATGGATGAGGAATTTAACATAAAAGTGCATTCCTCTTGGCACATTATTGGATTGGATAGGAAAGGAAAGTTAAAGTAGCTTGAATGTCTCTCACCAATGGAAATTCCTACCCCTAGCTTTCCCTATGATAAGTTCCTTTCTGGCCTAAGAAGTTGGAAATGGGTCACAAGCTATAGTTGGTGTTGATGTTATTAAGGGTTGTGACATAAGAATCTTTCTTTCTGAATAATTGATGTATTATTTTAACATAGTTACCAACTTGATGAGAACTCTCCAAAGTTCTATTTTTTTGGAGGTTTATTTTACCCCATTTCAAAGAGTGGTGTTATTATTAGCATCCATTTTTAAGGGGTTTAATTACAAAATTTGCAATTGTGATATGTAATGTTGAAAACAAAACCTAAAAATAAACCCTCAAAATCAAAATGAGTGTTGTTAGTGTTAAACTCATTTTTTAGGGGTTAAAAGTACAACTTGTTTGAAACTATGACCATGACAATTTATAACATTATGAATAAAAACCTTAAATTGAATACTTGAATTGAAAAATGGTGATGCTAATAACACCCATTTTTCATTTCATAGTTAAAGTTGCGACTTGTTTGTATACCCTTGAAAGTCAATACCATTTTGATCCAAAAACTTAAAATTAACTCTCCAATTAAAACATGATACTACCAAAAAAACCTTATTTTATATTTTAAATTAATAAAGACAAATATTAAAAAAAAAAAAACAAATATTTTAAAT